>JACYXH010000011.1:77500-95000 GCA_026745465.1 Lota lota | reverse complement strand
CACATGGAGAATGAGTTCAGACATGTGTGTGGCGTGTGTGAGCGTGTGAACCCGCCCTGGCTCTCATTGGACGGGCAAACGAGCTGCCAAATGTTTCTTCTGCCAAATGTGCTTATTCTAAGTCGCATTGGATGAAAGCGTCTGCTAAACGCCCTGAATGTAAAATGTAAACGTGTGACGTGCGATGACGGCACTAACCATGGACCTGACAGCAGCAAGCACTCGCCTGGTTTTCGATTTGCTGAGTAGCGGATTCAGAAAGTTACACAGCAAACAAAAACGACCGAAGTCACAGTTAAATGACGCTGAAGTTGATGTCACCACAGTAATAAAAAAAATTTTTTTACAAGAAGTTACACAATTTCCCAGCGAGTTAACACCTTGTCATTGAGCTATCTTATGCCCGTAAACCCGCTGAAGACATGTTTTGCAGAATGCTTGTGATTGTGGTTTGGGTGTCACAGGTTCCACTGAAACAGGAAGCTCAGTGTGGAGTGCTGAGAAACAACCTGCATGAACTCATGCTCAGACAATGACAGGATATGTATACAAGACTGCTCATAACGAGAGGGCGGTGGTGGGGGGGGGGTGGGGGGGGGGGGGGGGGGGTGATGACTCGGGCATGTTCCACGGGGAAGCAGACTTTGAGGCGGTATTTGGAAGCTGATAAGTAGCCAACGGTAGACACAATCCATGCTAATGTGTGACCCACCACTGTTTCAATTATTATAAACACTATGTGTACGTTTGTGCATGTGTGTTTGCGTGTGTGTGGATGTGGATGGGGGGGGGGGGGGGGGGGGGGCAATGCAAGACAAAACTGTGTGAACGGTAGAGGCTCATTTACAGGCAGGTCACAGACACACACACGTACACACGTACACACACACAGATCCTATCCTGGGGGAACACTGGGGATTCCAATCTGTCACAGGGATGACATCACAAGACAGGGAGTCCCTGTTTTCCTGCTCAGCTGCACATCCCAAACAGAGGGGGAGGGAGAGAGAGGGGGGGAGGGAAAGAGAGAGGGGGAGAGAGAGAGAGCGAGACAAAGAGAGAGTGAGGGACAGAGAGGAAGTGGGCTTGGGTGGGAAAGGACTGTAACATTAGTTTTCCGAAACAGCCAACAGACTCCTAAATGGCCCGCACACACGCGCACACACATGCACGCACGTGCGCGCACACACTTGAACACTTGAACAGTGTCTCCATAGCGACCAATCTATGTGCTGCACCAGATCGGGAGAAAATGCACAACTCAGTGCCACACACACACACACACACACACACACACACACACACACACACACACACACACACACACACACACACACACGGTATCCTACTCTACTCTTGGCGCCGTCTCAACAAAGCAGAATCTGCTTCTCCTTATCTCCCCCCCCCCATGATTTTCCGTTCTCTCTTTTCCTTCCCTCTCCTCTCGCTCACCCTCTCCTCCATGTTCTGGATCCCCAGCCAGCTTCTCTCACCCCTTCCTAACCTCTCCCTTCTTTCTCACCCCCCACACTCGCTCGCTCTCTGTTCTGCTTTGCCGCCCGTGCTTCCGCTGCACTTTGCTAGCACTCTCTCTCTATCTTTATCTCTCTCTCTCCCTGTATCTCTCCCTGTATCTCTCTCTCTCTGTCTCTCTCTCTCTCCGTCTCTCTCCCTGTATCTCTCTCTCTCTCTGTCTCTCTCTCTCCGTCTCTCTCCCTGTATCTCTCACTCTCCGTCTCTCTCCCTGTATCTCTCACTCTCCGTCTCTCTCCCTGTATCTCTCTCTCTCTCTCTCTCCCTCTCTCTCTCTCTCTCTCTCTCTCCGTCTCTCTCCCTCGCTCTCTCAGTGGTGGACTTATTGAAGCAGACAACAGAGGTAAGTGTTCCCTTTGGTTGGATCCACTTTATATTTGCTGCTTTACTGTTCTACACTCGTCTCGTCTTTTCTAGGTCTCCCCTCGCGTGTGTGTGGGGGGTGGGGTTTGGGGGGGGGGAGGGAGGGGGGTAGTTGTTTTAGGAGTAGAATAGCAGAGTAGGCAGCAGAGTCTGTTGTCTCTGCTTTGGTCTGACTCCAGAAGTCTGTTACTCTGTGTGTTTATGTGTGGGGTGTGTGTGTTTGTGTGTGTATGTGTGTGTGTCTGTGTGTTTGTGTGTGTATACACAGAATATATCTCTCTCTGTTTACTCCTGTCCCTGTTGGTAATGATGGATCCAAGCAGTCCCTTTCTAGTAAAGGTAGTCACACATTTAAATGCTTACGTATGACTGAGTGACAGCGTGCGTGCGGGCGTGCGTGCGTGCGTGCGGGCGGCGTGCGGGCGGGCGTGCGTGCACTATCTTGCCACACTACATCCTTTTTAGTCCTTTTTGTACAGCAGAGGAAATGCAGGCTCTCATCCAGAGTGTCTTTACACTAGAGTCTGTTTGTTCTGCTGGTGTGTGTGTGTGCGTGTGTGTGTGTGTGTTTGTGTGTTCAAATGTGTGTGTTCAAGTGTGTGCAGGCTTGTTAAAAACCCAAACTGTAAATGTAGAAGATAAGCGCAGAGAGTTAATGAAACGTAAACCTAAACGGAGCGCCACCAACCACACGCCAGAGCAAATCCAGGGTCCGCCCCTCAAAACAGGACACAGATATCATCCATCACCACGGCGACAGCCCATAACAACGCCATCGGAAAAAAGCCCAATGTTGTAGACGCAGTTGAACCTACACGTTCCAGCCGTGGCGCGGGGGTTGTTTTTGTCGTCTGACTTAACCTTAATCTTTTAACTAACCTTTTAACCTTACCACTTAATCCTGACTTCAGGGAGAGAAGCGCTGGTCAAGGGGAAGTGCTCTGGGTTTCATCGACGACACGTCGTCATGGAGACAGATCAAACACAAGTCTCGTGTCATAAACATCTGGCTGTTCCCCCTCCCCTCCCCCTCCCCTCCCCCACTATATATCCCCCCACTCTCCCTCCCTCCCTTCAACCCACCCACTCCTTCCTGTCTGGCCACCCCCTGTCCCTCCAGAGATGAAAGAGGTGAGCCCGGGGTACAGAACTGTGACCATCTTCGTCGCTGTGATTGCCGTCATCGCGCTCGTTGCCCTGGTGACCGTGGGAGTGTTGCAGAACAAGCCCCTCCCCCAGAAGTACAAGGTACAGTGGACTGAGTAGGCCTGCCTCAGCAGGAGGCCACGTTTGCTGTTTGAGTGGAGCAAACAGAAACACGACGAGCTCCGCTTTAATCGCCTCGACATGAGTCGAGCTGTGTGTGTGTGTGTGTGTGTGTGTGTGTGTGTGTGTGTGTGTGTGTGTGTGTGTGTGTGTGTGTGTGTGTGTGTGTGTGTGTGTGTGTGTGTGTGTGTGTGTGTGTGTGTGTGTGTGCGCGCTGTGAAGTGTTTGATGTCCGAGCGGAAGCTGATTGCTCCCTCAAAGTCCACACACACTCCAATTAGGTAAATATGGCCCTTCATAGATATGTAATCCACTGTGACGGACAATAACGCTAACGCGTCTTTTGGTTTGAACAAACTGTGAGGACAGTGGTTTTTCTTAAACAAGTTGCCATCCACCACACCTATGTGGGCTTTTGGCCCGCGTGCAAAGTCCCTGGCAAGGTGTGAGCTTAGGGAATGAGACTGAGGGGAAAAAACAACAGCTCTTCCTTTGGTTCACACCTGCAAATCCACTGGGCTTTAATCCTGCGCGGTTCCAAGCTTGATATTCCATTGTCAGCAACACACACACACACACACACACACACACACACACACACACACACACACACACACACACACACACACACACACACACACACACACACACACAGAACTCAAGTGCAATGCTTCTCCCCCAGTATGGCATAGTGCTGGACGCAGGCTCCTCCCACACTGCTCTGTACATCTACCAATGGCCCGCGGAGAAGGACAACAACACGGGACGGGTGACACAGACGGAGTCCTGCAAAGTGGACGGTATGCACCAATCACCTTTCACCGTGCACTGCCCACCGATCACCACGCACCAATCACCTTTCACCGTGCACTGCCCACCGATCACCACGCACCGATAACCAATCACCGTGCGCCGATCACCACGCACCGATAACCAATCACGTGTACCGATCACCGATCACCACGCACCGATAACCAATCACGTGCGCCGATCACCACGCACCGATAACCAATAACGTGTACCGATCACCGATCACCACGCACCGATAACCAATCACGTGTACCGATCACCACGCACCGATCGCCAATCACCGCACACTGATCACTGGGAACACAGTGTGTTACATAAAAAAAAGTGTTTTGCCCATTTGCTTCCATCTTTCTTTCAACATTATTTGTATTTTATATATATATATATATATATATATATATATATATATATATATATTCATAGGCCGTATTTATAACACATACAAACGAAATCAATCCTCCCCCGTTTGATTCAAGGTCTTGTAGATGAATTGCAACTGAAACACAAACATAAAGTAAGCAGAAACCCAAATGTATGCATCTAAGACTCCAGAAACGTATAAAAGTTGAATAAACAAGAAAAGAAATTATAGGAGAGAGTGAGAGTGAGAGTGAGAGTGAGAGTGAGAGTGAGTGAGTGAGTGAGTGAGAGAGAGAGAGAGAGAGAGAGAGAGAGAGAGAGAGAGAGAGAGAGAGAGAGAGAGAGAGAGAGAGAGAGAGAGAGAGAGAGAGAGAGAGAGAGAGAGAGAGAGAGAGAGAGAGAGAGAGAGAGAGAGAGAGAGAGAGAGAGAGAGAAGAGAGAGAGAGAGAGAGAGAGAGAGAGAGAGAGAGAGAGAGAGAGAGAGAGAGAGAGAGAGAGGCTGGGATTTGCATTCAACGTTGACATTTGATTTACTTACTACATTCAAAATGATTCAGAAGCAGACCTGGATGAGGGCCCCCAGGGGCCATGTTTAACCACACTTTATTAACCCTTTGATCACCGTGAACCCTAACCCCACCGCCCCCTAACTTTTTTGTTCTTGTGACCTTTTAACGACAGAAGTTAGCGGTTAGCAGTTTCAAAGGCGTGACGGCATTTGAAAACGAAGTCTGCCTTTGCTCTTTGCCATGAGCACACAGAAACCATTTCCCTGTTAACTGGTTCAGTTGACTTTACACTTTGAATGTATAGAGCAGTGTTGCACCTATGCGTCGGTGTGTGTGCGTGTGTGTGTGCGTGTGTGTGCGTGTGTGTGTGTGTGTGTGTGTGTGTGTGTGTGTGTGGTGGGAGGCTTTTATTTTGTGAAACTGAAAGATCCACCTCTTAACGCACGTTGGTATTTTGTTTGTGGCTCTAAATTCCTCTGCCACATTTCCCGTGACCTCTAACCCCGAGGCAACGATGAGACTCCAATAAAACGGAGTACCGACCCAGAGCCGCCACTCAGTCAGGGCTGATCTGTTTCACACGACTTCGACGTAAAAAAAAATACACACAAAGAAATACCGAAAAAGCCGATGGCGTAGTCGACGTGGTCCGATGGCGTCACCCCCGTCTTACGGTAAACTACGGTGTGTGCGTTAAACCCGACTTGAAACCGAAACTCTGGTATTTCGGAGAGCGTTTAAAAAATAAAAAAAATTAACATCTGCTTTTCATCAGTCTAGGCGGGAAAAATGAGGTCGAGGTCTTTGTGACGTCACCGCAGCTTTGATCCACAATGTGCACCAGACCTCTCTCGCCCTGAACTCTCTCACATGCTCGGGAGCGATGCTCTCCCCCTGGTCCCTGTCTGCCCACCGTCTCCCAGCGTGCCTTTCCGTGCTGTTTCCCTTCACTCTCTCACTCTCTAGTGAGACTGAGAGCGAGAGACTCACTCCCTGTCTGCCCACCGTCTCCCAGCATGCCTTTCCGTGCTGTTTCCCTTCACTCTCTCACTCTCTGGTGAGACTGAGACACTGAGAGACTCACTCCCTGTCTGCCCACCGTCTCCCAGCATGCCTTTCTGTGCTGTTTCCCTGTGGCTGCAGGTCCCGGTATCTCCAGCTACGCCTCCAACCCCCAGGGGGCCGGGGAGTCCCTCCGAGAGTGCATGCTGAAGGCCAGGCAGGTGGTCCCCAGCAGCAGACACAGGGAGACCCCGCTGTACCTCGGCGCCACGGCCGGGATGAGGCTGCTCAAGTAGGGAGCCGCTGACGCGCGCACGCACACAAGCATGCAGACGCACGCACACACACACGCACACACACCCACACACCCACGCACGTTCACGTTCACAGTCAGGGCATTTAGCAGACGCTTTTATCCAAAGCGATAAAAGCGACCTACAATAAGTTACATTTGTCAGAAGAAAGAGAAACAACGATATATCGCTGTCGGTGCAGTGAGGATGTTCATAGAGCCAGTGCAAAACACTTACAATTGCTGGTTCAACCCATTCCCCGTATACAACAAAGATAGCTAGGATAAGACGCTACACAATGCTAAGTACTATTTTTAAGTGCCAGGGCGTGCAAACATACAATAAGTGCGTAAGGGGGGGGGTTTAGGAGAGTAAGGGAGGAGGGGGGTAAGGAGGGAGGCTATGCAGAGTCCAGGTGAACACACGCACGCATGCAGTCAGCATGACGCTGAATGTGATGCAGGAGGCTGATTGTATAGATGTTCACTTATAGAGCTGCTTGGGATTCTTCCACTTCCTCTAGAGGATATTTGTGGGTGGTACTGTGCCAGACCTCATCAAATATGCATAAATGAGTTTCCTGTTTCAAAGAGCGCTGCTGTTCTCGCTGAGCCAGGGTGGGCCACTTTGACCTGCCTTTTTTGTTTGCGAGGGAGAAACTGAATCTGGGGCAGATGGTCAGGTTTGATGAAAGTGCCAAGTTCAGCTTTCCTCTTCTAAACTCTGCGTCCACTGCAGTAGGATGCAGTGCAGCTGTGACAAGCAGCACACAAATACTGGCCCAGTGGACACGTTGAGTTAAAGAGTGGAACATTAGTGCACCATTAGTGAAACGTTGGACTAAAACCACACTGAGGAAAATAAAGCGGAAGACCGCCGTACAAATGCACAAAGCACACTGATTGCAAACACACACACGCACACACACACACACACACACAAACACACACACGTAGTAACAGGGATTTATGTTCCGAGCTTCCAGAGAGCCGGCGATGATTGATCCATACGTTGACTGAATGACGGTATGTTGGATGTTGACTGGATGTTGGATGTTGACTGGATGTTGAATGTTGACTGGATGTTGACTGGATGTTGGATGTTGACTGGATGTTGGATGTTGACTGGATGTTGAATGTTGACTGGATGTTGAATGTTGACTGGATGTTGGATGTTGACTGGATGTTGGATGTTGACTGGATGTTGGATGTTGACTGGATGTTGGTTCTGAGGGATGCTGCCCTTGCTTGTGCTTCTGTTTGCCCCTGAGATTAAAAACCAGGCCAGCTCAGACGTAATCAAATGTCAGCCAAGTCCTTTAAAAGAAAACAAGGAGGTTATTTATGAGTGTGTGTCTGTGTATGCATTCATTATGCCGATCATTCCTGTATTGATCAGTTTGTGACTGTGTATAAATCGATCTGGCTAATGGTTATATGCGTGTCTCTGTGTGTGTGTGTGTGTGTGTGTGTGTGTGCGTGTGTGCATGCATGTGTGTCTGCGTGTGTGTGTGTGTGTGTGTGTGCGTGTGTGTATGCGCGTGTGTGTATGCATGCATGTTTGTATGCATGTGTGTGTGTGTGTGTATGCATGTGTGTGTGTGCATGTGCGCGTGTGTGTGGGGGTCTCCGCAGAATGGAGAACGCGTCAGCATCAGACGATGTGTTCCAGGCGGTGGAGCAGGCGCTGCACAGGTTCCCCTTCTCCTTCAGGGGAGCCCGCATCCTCAGCGGCCAGGAAGAGGGATCCTTTGGCTGGGTAACCGTCAACTACCTGGATGACCGCCTCAGCCAGGTCTGTGTGTCCATCAAGATCCACAACAACTACCCTTACTGTGTGTGTGTGTCCATCAAGATCCACAACAACTACCCTTAGTGTGTGTGTGTGTCCATCAAGATCCACAACAACTACCCTTAGTGTGTGTGTGTGTCCATCAAGATACACAATAACTACACTTAGTGTGTGTGTGTGTGTGTGTCCATGAAGATCCACAACAACTACCCTTACTGTGTGTGTGTGTGTCCATTAAGATCCACAACAACTACCCTTACTGTGTGTGTGTGTCCATCAAGATCCACAACAACTACCCTTAGTGTGTGTGTGTGTCCATCAAGATCCACAACAACTACCCTTAGTGTGTGTGTGTGTCCATCAAGATCCACAACAACTACCCTTAGTGTGTGTGTGTGTCCATCAAGATCCACAACAACTACCCTTAGTGTGTGTGTGTGTCCATCAAGATCCACAATAACTACCCTTACTGTGTGTGTGTGTGTGTGTCCATCAAGATCCACAACAACTACCCTTACTGTGTGTGTGTGTGTCCATTAAGATCCACAATAACTACCCTTACTGTGTGTGTGTGTGTGTGTGTGCCCATCAAGATCCACAATAACTACCCTTAGTGTGTGTGTGTGTCCATCAAGATCCACAATAACTACCCTTAGTGTGTGTGTGTGTGTGTGTGTCCATCAAGATCCACAGTAACTACCCTTAGTGTGTGTGTGTGTGTGTCCATTAAGATCCACAGTAATTACCCTTACTGTGTGTGTGTCCATCAAGATCCACAACAACTACCCTTACTGTGTGTGTGTGTCCATTAAGATCCACAACAACTATCCTTACTGTGTG
Organism: Lota lota; assembly: GCA_026745465.1. Lineage (NCBI taxonomy): Eukaryota > Metazoa > Chordata > Actinopteri > Gadiformes > Lotidae > Lota > Lota lota. The sequence goes on along the minus strand of JACYXH010000011.1, from coordinate 86,233 downwards.
TGTGTGTCCATTAAGATCCACAATAACTACCCTTAGTTTGTGTGTGTCCATCAAGATACACAATAACTACCCTTAGTGTGTGTGTCCATTAAGATCCACAATAACTACCCTTAGTGTGTGTGTATGTGTGTGTGGGCGTGTGTGTGTGTGTGTGTGTGTGTGTGTGTGGGCATGTGTGTATGTGTGTGTGTGTGGGCATGTGTGTGTGTGTGTGTGTGTGTATGTGTGTGTGTGTGTGTGTGTGTGTGTGTGTGTGTGTGTGTGTGTGTGTGTGTGGCCTCACCCTGCTCACCTGGCGTACCTGTGTCTCCTGACTCAGGGCCAGGTGACCACTGGCGCTCTAGATCTGGGCGGGGCCTCCACGCAGATCAGCTTCGTCTCCGCCCACTTCGACGGAACCGAGTCGCCCAGCAACCTGATGACCTTCCGTCTCTACGGCAACGACTACAACCTGTACACACACAGCTACCTGTGCTACGGCAAAGACCAGGCGCTCCTGCAGACGCTGGCTCTCCAAACACAGGTGGGCATTTAGGTCGGGCACCCGGCGCTCTGCGTTTGTTCCCATGGCGGCCTTCAGGGGGCGCTAAAGGTGCTGCAGTTAATATTGAAGGACTCTAATTTGGAGTTTAAAGTGTTAGAAATGCTATAGCCATCCCTAAACTATCAGTGAGTGAAATCTGTTATCTGGCTCCAGCTTCTGACATTTCTGCTCTCTCTCTTTGCAAGTCGTGTATCTTACCTACAATACCTTTAATGGGGGATGGGGGGGGGGGGGGGGGGGGGGGATGGGGGGTCGTCAGTGGCTCAGGGGCAAGAGCAGGTTGTCTGGCAACAGGAAGGTTGCTCGTTCGATCCCTGGCTCCTCCTAGTTAAGTGTCGAGGTGTCCCTGAGCAAGACACCTAGCCCCATCTGCTCCCGACCAGCTGGCCGTTCCCTTGCATGGCTGACACCGCCGTCGATGTATGAATGGGTGTCTGAGTGGGTGTATGAATGGGTGTATGAATGGGTGTCTGAGTGGGTGAATGTGAGGCACAAATTGTACAGTGCTTTGAGTGGCCACCAGTAAGTTAAGTGCTATATGAATGCAGTCCATTTACCATTCAACCTCAGACCTAAATGGGCAGCTGGATGTAAAAAGCTCCAATTTAATTTGAGTTCATTCAATACTTCACAAGGAGGCTCCTAAAGTGACCCCAACCCTAACCCTAATGTGATGAGCTTTTTATAGCCATCAGCTGCAGAAATCAAATGATCCTTTTCTCCTTTGCTTTCTTGTGTGTGTGTGTGTGTGTGTGTGTGTGTGTGTGTGTGTGTGTGTGTGTGTGTGTGTGTGTGTGTGTGTGTGTGTCTCTCCCTCTCTTTGCCTGTCTCTCTCCTAGTTTGGTCCAGAGACGGTGTTGGATCCATGTTTCCACCTTGGCTATAGCAGTGTGAGGGACTACTCTGAGCTGTACGCCAGCCCCTGCGTGGCTGACCGGAAACCCCAAACTCCTCCCAGAAACTTCACCCTCTCAGGGAGAGGAGACTTCAGTCAGTGCCAGGAAGTCATCTCAAGTGTCTTCAATTTCACTCAATGCAAATACAGCCGATGCTCCTTCAACGGGGTCTTCCAGCCCGAGCTGCAGGGATCTTTTGGGGTGAGTGGGTGCCATTCTGTTCTATAAACCACCCTCAATAACGTGCTGAGCAATATTCGCGTGGGCCGCTAAGCACCTGTCTTACTGGATGTGTCTGGTATTTATAACTCTATTATCTTAATGGGAGTGGTGTGCAGTTCCCCTCTTAAATTCATTATTACACTCTGTCCCGGAGTTTGAACTCACCACCCTGTCCCACTTAGTCCCAGTCGAGCTACTGGTTTCAAACGGACACACAGCCATGACATGGGAAGTTTTTGAAGAAACATCAAGTGTGGTTTGGCACGGACGCGGCTATAGTCAAGGCAACCAAACAAACTGTAATCTGCAGTGAGATCCTCTTCTAACCACATTCACAATGAACAACAGTTAGCACTGCCGCATTCATAAGCGGCTATTGGGTTTAAAGTGGACTTATCTGGAGTTAAACGCAACAATCCTATCGGTTAGCCTGCTCTGTACACTGTGTTCCGCTATCTCGGTTTATCTACGTGTCTCTTTCTCAACCTCTCTTGTGTTCTTTCTCTGTTTTGATTTTCCTTTCTTCTCCTTTGCTTTGGCCTGGATCCTTGGGTAGGCCTTCTCAGCCTACTACTTCGTGTTGAACTTCCTGAACCTGACCAACACTTCGGTTCCCCTGGAAACGTTCAAAGATAAACTCAGAGAGTACTGCGCTACGCCTTGGGCTGAAGTAGGTGAACATGAAAAAAAAGACCAACAGCCATACTTGTCTTCCTGTATTTGTTGTCGTTAAAGGTGTGTGTGTGTGTGTGTGTGTGTGTGTGTGTGTGTGTGTGGGTGGGTGTGTGTGGGTGTGTGTGGGTGTGTGTGTGTGTGTGTGTGTGTGTGTGTGTGTGTGTGTGTGTGTGTGTGTGTGTGTGTGTGTGTGTGTGTGTGTGTGTGTGTGTGTGTGTGTGTGTGTGTGTGTGTGTGTGTGTGTGTGTGTGTGTGTGAACAGCTGCAGAAGCAGCATCCCGAGGTCAAGGTGAAATACTTGGCTGAGTACTGTTTCAGCGGCACGTACATCCTCACCTTGCTGACCAAGGGCTACACCTTCACCGCTGACACGTTCAAGGAAATCACAGTCATCAGGAAGGTGAGTTTGTTCTCCTTCCTTCCTTCCTCCTTCGGGGGAACAAACTCCTGCTTCGTCATTTACGGCCAGGGCAAACACCAGGCCTTCCCGCTGCCCCCCACTGCTGCATCCAATGCAGGCTTGTTTACACGTGTTTTTCTGGGGGTGCTGAAGCGGTCCCCACCACGTCAAAGCGGCCCGTAACACGCATGGCTGCGCCTGAGTCGCGGGCTTATTTATCTTCACTCCGAACCGAACGCGATCGAGCTCCGGCCGACATGGAGCAAGTGGAATTGTCCTCTCCGATATTGGTACTTTGCAGCATGTTGCCAGGTTGTGTGTTTCTGCAAAAAAAAAGTTTGCTTTTATGAAGGGAGAGTGGGAAAGGTGCGAGGGCGTTGCCGGATCTGTTCCAGCGTGTCGTTTCCGTAGCAGGCCTACTATGCGTTATCGCTGTGGCTGCATCGTTCGTGTCTCAACGTTTTGAGCGGTGTCTTGCGGTGTCGGGATGTTCTTGCGAAGAACATGCGTTCAATAGAAACGTTCTACATTTAGTCGTTTCGACGCGTTTTATTCCAAAGCGAAGGCTTAAACGTGAGGCTGAGGACAACCCACGCAGGCGAAATGAAAAACGGGGGAATCCCAGTGACGAGGTGAGCACTTTATTTTTAGTTCAATAAATACGTCAGTATTAAAGGAACATCGGGATGGACGGGAGCTTTCCGCCGATATGGACGACCTTTTTCGTGTAGACTGTTTCAATTTGAACTCAAAACACGGTGACCTTGTCTCCCGGCGCGGCCCAGATCAAAGGCAGCGAGGCGGGCTGGACCCTGGGCTACATGCTGAACCTGACCAACATGATCCCTGCGGAGGCCCCGGACGTCCCGCCACTGCCCCACGCCGGCTACGTCTCCATCATGGTGGTCACCGGCCTGGTGTCGGGTGTCTTCCTCCTCTTCATCGCCTACACACTCGGCAAAACGAAGTGCTCCAACGCGCATAAGATCGTTTGAGTTCCACTCTTTAGATAAGCGGGGGAATTCATGTGGAAGATGGCGAGTGTGTGTGGGAGTGGGTAAGTGTGAGTGTGTGCGTGCGTGTACATGACTGAGTGAGTGCGCATGAGTGTCTGTGTGCGCTCGCATGTGTGAGCGATGATCACGCCATCACAGATAAAGACGGAGGTTTATATCTGTGATGACGTGTGTGTGTGTGAGTGAATGAGTAAATCACAGATAATCACGTCATCACAGATAAAAACTGATGTTTATAGGGTTAGCTAGTAGTAGGGTTACTTACCCTTGTTTTAGGGTTTGTTCTCAGCTGGAGTGGTCAAAGTGCATGCTCACCTTTACCACAAAACCTTAATCGGTCCTTTTGAACACATAGACCTGAATTCTAGTTAAAGAAGACACAATGTAAACTGTCCGGATGTGTTTGAGTGTGTGCACGTGCGTGTGTGTGTGCGTGCGTGTGTGTGCGCTGTGTGGTATAGACACACATGTTTACGTATATAGACTTCTGTCTGCATGTATGCATTGTACTATGATAGAATTCTAATATAAATAAATAAAACACATTTTATATAACAAGATGCTTTGACTGATTTGGCTGTCACAAAAATACAATAACCCCAATAATACTTTTAATTTATAACGTTTTTACACCAGATAAGATTTTTTTTTTGTTTTATAATTTCATTATAGGCCTATGTACAGATGAATCTTGACACAAGTAGATTACAAAGAGATCATTATTATTGTACATTATTATTATTATCAGCCTACTAATGGTGTGTTTATGTGAGCTGTGGTTGCTGGTGGATCACCATTGAAATCTTGAAACAGAATTGATGGCATCCTAGATAGTTGTTTTACATTACTCGTTTGACCAGGGAAGATGTTCCTTGTACAAGGATAATGTGTTTGTAAAACAAATGGAAGAATCAACCTGCGCTGTAATGGATCCGAGGCAGTAGCAGTGCTGCCCTCTAGTGGAGCGGATTTGAAAGCACACTATCACGTATTGCGTATGTATGTAGCCCCCTAGAGAGCGGACTCTAGAATTGCACCTGGAACTGTGACCAAGCTTTATCATGTGCAAATAGGGAACAATGCATAGATTACACTTATCATTAGTCTCTTTTGCATGTAAACGGGCAGACTGCTCACTCTCGCTCATCCATGCATCGCCATGACCTGTCTAGTGATGAACAACTTGTTAACAAGCAGGAAGTGTTACTTAATGTTATCATTTAAGAGAAAACATTGCAGCAGGATGTAACCAATCGCTTGGCTTTCATTCTCCTCCCATCCTCCTCCTGCCTCCTCCCCCTCCTCCTCCCTCTCCTCCTGTGCGTGCAAGCTCACATCCCCTTCCCTCCCTTGCTGACCTGTCCCAGGGACTTTATCTTTGGGTGTGGAGCCCCAGAGGAGGACTGAGTAAACATGGCCGGACTGGTACTGCTGGGTGCTGCACCCTGGTCCTCTCCTTTGTGGCTGTTGGCAGTGAATCACTTTCTATTGTTTTCTTTTTCGCCCTCTCTTCAAATATGTCTCGCCGTTTGCTTCCTTGCTTAACCTTTTCCTGAAAAGCGTCTACGGGCGCGATGCAACGCCCTCAAGAAACATGATATTCTACTGTAATTATGGTCATTCTGAACGAAAGCTTCAGCTTTGCTGAGCAGAGCGACGTGCTTAGCTACACAAGAAGCTAAACACGCTAACATGTTGGAGCGACAGACGACACAGGACACAGAGCGAGAGAGAGGAAGTGAAGGGGCATCACCATACGAGCTGAGCGTCTTCTTCTGTAACGTCTACTTGGCGTGTTGGGGGTGTCATCCTTAGGCGGGGTGCAATGTTAGACCCTGTTTAGCGGGGTGCTGAAGCCCAACGATTTTTTTCTCATCTCAGCCCCTCGCAAAATGTCTGGTCATTTACTTGTTCTTGTAAAATGAAGTGAACCCCTTTTTTTCCCCAGGCTTCATCCAAACTATCACCGGAGGCTGATAGTTTGGATGGAACCAGTGTCTTGAAGGAGAAGCAGGAGGTAGAAGATACAACCAATAACCAAGATACATCCAAATCCCCTATAACATATATATATAAATAACCCATGGATGCTTCGCCCTATAGATCCGTGACATCCTGGAAGCTCTCCTTCTCCTAGCAAGCGATAAATAGTTCATGTTATTTGGGAGCCTTAAGAGCCCCTGAAGGTCAAACCCCAGAACCAACCCTGATCCCGGGTACGTTCAGTGACACACTTGGGGAGGGGGGGGAGGATGGGGGGGAGGGGGGGGGGGGAGGATGGGGGGGAGGATGGGGGGGGGGGGGGGGGGAGGGTCAACTCAGAAAGCCGTTGATGGCGTCAGAGTTTGACGCCGGCGTGTACGGCGTGGTGGCGAGGGACCCGTTGCCGTGGCGACGGAGGTTGGCGGCCTGCTCCGACACGGACGGAATGGACGCGAGCGCGGCGCCGTCGTCCGCGGCGACCGCCTCCGGGGACAGCTGGTCGCTGTCGATGATGTTGGCGGTCTCCGAGTCCAGCTCCCTGGCGCCCTCCCAGTACAACCGCTGCTTGATGCTGCGAAGCTGTGGGAGCTCACAGCATGTCTCCAGCACCACCAGCACACACACCAGGCCCAGCAGCAGGTAGACTGGAGCGCACACACGCACAACAAGCACACACACACACACGCACGCACAACAAGCAGACACACACACAAGCACACACACACACACGCACAACAAGCGCACACACACGCACAACAAGCACACACACGCACGCACAACAAGCAGACACACACACAAAAGCACACACACACAAGCATGCACAACAAGCAGACACACACACACGCACAACAAGCGCACACACACGCGCACAAAAAGCACACACACGCACAACACACACACACGCACAACACACACACACACGCACGCACAACAAGCGCACACACACGCACGCACAACAAGCAGACACACACACACAAGCACACACACACACACACAAGCATGTACAACAAGCAGACACACACACACACACGCACGCACAACAAGCAGACACACACACACGCACACAGGAGAGAAGAATTGTTGACACACACGGGACTGAGTGCGACGCCGTAAACCGTCCCCGGCGTCGTTAACACAAAAGACATTCTCCATATTGGATCCCACTGCAGCCGTCTGCTCTTATCCGCTCTGTTGTAAATGGTCGTACGTTTGTGTGTTCGTACAGCCGGTCTCTAAACGCCAGGCCTGCCTGAGCAGTCTTCCTGTCACCGCTGGATCACAACATCTTCGAATCCGACCGAGTTTCAACCCAATAAACACAGCGGACTAAAAGCTCCCTCAGCAGAAGAAGATCCATGTGTCTGGTCTCCCCCCCCTCACCCCCCCTGTCCTCCCCCCCCCCCCCCCGCCCCCCGTCCCCGTCCCCCCCCGTCCTCACCCGTGATGGCCAGGCGGTAGAGCTGTCCGTGGGCGTGGACGCCGGCCTTGTCGTTCTCCCCGGGCACGTAGTCGCCCAGGCCGATGGTGGACAGCGAGATGAAGCAGAAGTACAGCGCCTCCAGGAAGCTCCAGTCCTTCTCCACCGCCACGAAGACGCCCGCGGGGACGAAGAGGAGGAAGACGGCGGTGAACGCCGCCAGGCAACACGCGTGCGCCGCCGCCAGCCTGGCCCGCGGCGTGGCCCAGCGGCGGTGGAGGTAGGACACGGGCCGGCGCGACACCACCACCATGATCCTCTGCACCACGGCGGACAGGAAGAGCAGGGTGACGGGGATGCCCACCATGGAGTAGACCACGCAGAAGGCCTTGCCCTCGTCGGAGAGGGGCACGGTGTGGCCGTAGCCTGGGGGGGAGGGAGCAGAGACGGCAGGGTGTTTAGTGCTACTGCCGGGACGAGTCGGGTTACAGAGGGAGACTCTGGGGGGGGGGGGGGGGGGGGGGGGGGGGGAGAGACATGGGGAAGGAGGGAGGGGGGAGAGAGACACATGGGGAGAGAGAGACACATGGGGAGGGAGGGAGGGGGGAGAGAGACACATGGGGAGGGAGGGAGGGGGGGGGGAGAGAGCAGGAATACAATGTAGCCTCCTCGAGGGTCAATGTACGGAGGAGATTAAAGAGACCGACAGCCAAATTAAACAAAAAGCGAATTACCGGTGTACAATGCAATTTGCGTGTTGGTATTAAATGCATCCCTTTCTTCCCTCGTAAATAGTTAACAGCCGCTCTTGCCTTCATTACAAATAATGCATTAAGTCGACGTCTGCAGTTTCCACTGAAATCAATAGGCCACGGCGTGTTGAATGTCATGGTCATCTTTCAACGCTATAATTATTTCTGTTTCAGAGGTCTTTGTCGTTTCATTTTACACCTTTGTCGAGAACGACAGGTACGATAAGGGCCCTTTGTAAGTAACTACTCACCGGTGGTGGTCAGCACGGTGCTGGTGAAGAACAAAGCAGACACGAAGTCCCAGTTGTTGGGCTCCGTGTCGTTCCCCAACACCGAGACTCCGTAGTTGCTGGCCTCCAGCGCCCGGGTCAGAAGCTCTTCGAGGCGGGCGTCGGACACACACGTATTCTCGTTGAGAAACAACTGCCGGACCTGCCGTAGGTCCTGCCGTAGCCGTTCCTCGTAGGGAAGTTCGATGGCAGAGAAGATACCGGCGCCCACCAGCAGGTATAGGACGTAGCCCGCAAACAGCAGCGAGAAACTGAGCGCTGACGGACGCTGCTCCGCCATCCGAGCGCACCAGCCCTCGGAGAAACAGCGTCCCATCCCAGCACGCGTGCTCTCACGTTCCGCTCGGTGGATTAATCGCTGCTCGTTGTAACCGTTGACGGGGATGCACTGCTCTGTATTATAATGCACACCACAATGGTTCGGCGACCTTGTACCTGGTCTTCCTCATTCCTCCTGTGACCAATTGTCAGAGGAGCGGGCGATGATGACGTTTGCGTTGTGTCGGCCAGGTGAAACACACCTGTGTGTGTGTGTGTG
>JACYXH010000011.1:67500-72500 GCA_026745465.1 Lota lota | reverse complement strand
TGTGTGCGTGTGGGACTCTGTGTGTCTGTGAATGCATGTGTGCACATGCATATGTTGTGTGCGTGCGTGTGTGTGTGTCTGTGAATGCATGTGTGCACATGTTGTGTGTGTGCGTGCGTGTGTGTGTGAATGCATGTGTGCATATGCATATGTTGTGTGTGTGTGTGTGTGTGTGCGTGCGTGTGTGTGTGTGTGCGTGCGTGCGTGCGTGTGTGCGTGTGCGTGTGCGTGTGCGTGCGTGTGTGTGTGTGTGTGTGCGTGCGTGCGTGTGTGTGCGTGTGCGTGCGTGTGTGTGTGTGCGTGTGTACGTGTGTGTGTGCGTGCGTGTGCGTGTGCGTGTGCGTGCGTGTGTGTGTGTGTGTGTGCGTGCGTGCGTGTGTGTGTGCGTGCGTGTGCGTGCGTGTGCGTGTGCGTGCGTGCGTGCGGTGAATCCCACTTGTTTCCACATGACCACATAAAAGCGCCGGCTGGACTGGTAGGCGAACACGATTCCCGCGTAGTCGTCGTCCCGGTTCGTGTTCACGTAAAACGTGGCGCTGAAGTCCACCGCGCTGAACCTGTCGAATCCTGCCAACAGGTTTTACAATCAGGGGCCAACAGAGGAAGGAGTGGAATCAGGGGCCACGGTGCAGTCGTGGGTGTACAAGAGAGGGGTCACCGTTCGCAGAGTCAGAGGAGCGTGTGATAACCGCTGAGATGAACGTTTGAAAAGGCCAGATGTTTGTGGAGAGCGGGCCAAGTATGTGTCTGTAAAGTCTCTTGTTTAAGGAGCTCGATTTCATCTGCTGTAAGTGTTCTGTACGCCGATGCTAGGCTAAATAAACAGAGCGAACCAATGTATTAACGATAAGTAATGATAGATAAGTGTCCAAATAGCAAAATCTAGCACAAAAAGAAATGTCTCTGTTTACCCTGAGCGTTCTCGGAAGGAAACTGTGGTGAGGTCAGCTTGAAAACATTGAGTATCATCTTGATTGATTTAAAGATCCCAGTGCTTGCAGCCGTATATAAATGGTGAAATATATTGCAACTCAAACTATGTTTATAGACCGTGTCAATAGATGGCTATACACAACACTTGGAAATCCTACACAGTCCTCCGCACACAGGCAAACACGCACGCACGCACGCACGCACACACGCACACACGCAGGCACGCAGGCAGGCACGCAGGCAAACACGCACGCACGCACGCAGGCACGCACGCACGCACGCACACACGCACGCAGGCACGCACACACGCACGCACGCACGCACGCACGCACGCACGCAGGCACGTAGGCAGGCACGCACGCAGGCACGCACGCAGGCACGCACGCACGCACGCACACACGCAGGCACGCAGGCACACAGGCACGCACGCAGGCAAACACGCACGCACGCACGCACACACACGCACACACACACACGTTTTGTGTCGCTCACCGATGGCGATGCCTGGGTCTGAGTTGGCAGTCTGCAGCAGCTCAGTGCCCTGGCTGCGGACCACCCAGAGCGGGTCGGACTGAGTGGTTCCACTGGGGTCCAGCAGAACCACCTGGAACCTCCTGAAGTCGGTCACCTGGATGTTGCTGTTCTCCGGGCACGGGTCCAGCGCGTCTGGAACGCTGTCGTTGTCGAAGTCATCGCGGCACGCATCCCCACAGCCGTCACCTGAGACGGAGGGAGGGAGGGAGGGAGGGAGATGGAGAGAGAGAGAGAGAGAGAACAGAGTGAGTGAGAGAAAGAGGGACAGAGATCGATGAAGGGAGTTAAATGGAACCAGCCGTCCTCCCCAAAAATCATCACTAAGCCCTCTTAATCCTATCCAATTTACTTCCAAACATCTGGGAGTAAATTGCAAAGAATTCCTTGCAACTTGTGTTTTGTGTTGTAAATGAAAAACAGACACGAAATTCTTCAGCAGGCTCAGTAGGATATGTTTTAGAGAAAAAAAATACATATGGAGCTTTTCTTTTCGAGGGCGATTAACTCTCAGCCGAAAGCTTCCAGGTTCGATCCCTTATGCCCGCGTCTCCCTGACGAGGCAGCCTTGAGGAAGAATCCCAACCTTCTACCTGCTCCTTAACAACATGTATCCGCATTCCCTGCAGGTTGCTTTGGGTAAAGACGTATGCTTAACGGTGAAATCCCTATTTACAGTGAATTAATTGCAAAATGCTTTTGAGTAGAACCTGTGGCACAAACAAATGAACGTAAACATTCAGATCGCGTAGCGCCGCTACGTGTGCTAGCTAGTCTGACCCAATGCGTTGCTTCCACCAGTCCAGCTCCCTGCCTTCCATTTGCATTCGGATTCGGGGGGTGGCCACCTGCCCATCGGTTCATCGAGCTCCGCCCTTCGACTGGTGTCAAGGCCCAGTCCGCCCAATAGCTGCTCATGAACCGTCAAGAACCTGACTTGTGAGTGGCTAGTGGCCGGCTTGTGATTGGCCTGCCCCAAGTCTTCCGGGAGGAAGACTTGGGGCAGGCCAATCACAAGCCAGCCACAAGGCCAACAGGCCAATCACAAGCCGGCTACGGCTGTGAACAACAACAGGTGTCACAAGAGAGACCGGAGCTGGAGGCTGCGCGTGACCTCATGTTATCGACTCAAGACTTGCGTTCGTACCGTCAGAGTCCAGCTGGTCTCGGTTGGGGACCAGCCTGCAGTTGTCCCGGTCGTCAGGGATGCCGTCGTTGTCGTCGTCGTGGTCGCAGGCGTCGCCCCTGCCGTCGTGGTCGTGGTCGGCCTGGTTGCTGTTGGCGACGTACGGACAGTTGTCCAGGGAGTTCTGATGGCCGTCCTCGTCGATGTCGTCGTTGTCGTCGCACATGTCCCCGACGAGGTCACTGTCGGAGTCGAGCTAAGCACGCACGCACGCACACACACACACACGCACGCACGCACACACACACACACACACACACACACACACACACACACACACACACACACACACACACACACACACACACACATGCACATGCGCACACATGCGCACGCACAAAAGCACACACACACACACACACACACACACACACTCGTACACACACACGCACAGTCACACAACATGAACGCAGATACACACATCCCGCACCCATACACAAATTCAAACAAACAAAGACAAATGCAGACACGCGCACACACACACACACACACACAAACATAACATTTGACTAATTTAGCAGACTTATAGCATCAGATAAAGGTAATTAACATGTGACATGTGATACAGTAGAGACGTGACATGTGATACAGTAGAGACGTGACATGTGATACAGTAGAGACGTGACATGTGATACAGTAGAGACGTGACATGTGACACAGTAGAGACGTGACATGTGATACAGTAGAGACGTGACATGTGATACAGTAGAGACGTGACATGTGACACAGTAGAGACGTGACATGTGACACAGTAGAGGCGTGACATGTGACACAGTAGAGACGTGACATGTGACACAGTAGAGACGTGACATGTGACACAGTAGAGGCGTGACATGTGACACAGTAGAGACGTGACATGTGATACTGTAGAGACGTGACATGTGATACAGTAGAGACGTGACATGTGACACACTAGAGACGTGACATGTGATACAGTAGAGACGTGACATGTGATACAGTAGAGACGTGACATGTGACACAGTAGAGACGTGACATGTGATACAGTAGAGACGTGACATGTGACACAGTAGAGACGTGACATGTGACACAATAGAGACGTGACATGTGACACAGTAGAGGCGTGACATGTGACACAGTAGAGACGTGACATGTGACACAGTAGAGACGTGACATGTGACACAGTAGAGACGTGACATGTGACACAGTAGAGACGTGACATGTGATACAGTAGAGATGTGACATGTGATACAGTAGAGACGTGACATGTGACACAGTAGAGACGTGACATGTGACACAGTAGAGACGTGACATGTGATACAGTAGAGGCCCACCTGCTGTGGGTTGTTGAGCAGAGGACAGTTGTCACACTGGTCTCCCACCCCGTCCATGTCCGTGTCTCTCTGGTCCGTGTTGTAGACCAGTGGGCAGTTGTCCCGGTCGTTCAGAACCTCTGGAGAGAGAGAGAGAGAGAGAGAGAGAGAGAGAGAGAGAGAGAGAGAGAGAGAGAGAGAGAGAGAGAGAGAGAGAGAGAGAGAGAGAGAGAGAGAGAGAGAGAGAGAGAGAGAGAGAGAGAGAGAGAGAGAGAGAGAGAGAGAGAGAGAGAGAGAGAGAGAGAGAGAGAGAGGGAGAGAGACAGGGAGAGAGAGAGAGAGACACCGACTTGAAAACACAAACGCAGGCTCCTCCACTCCTCCTCCTCCACTGGATTTGTGGCTCCTCCACAAATCCAGCATAATGCATCGCACTCATCATGATTATCCCAATAACTACTGGCACACGGAGCCCGGGTTACCGGGTTACCGTCTCCGTCTGTCACGGAGCCCGGGTTACCGGGTTACCGTCTCCTGTCCATGTCACGGAGCCCGGGTTACCGTCTCCGTCTGTCACAGAGCCCGGGTTACCGGGTTACCGTCTCCGTCTGTCACAGAGCCCGGGTTACCGGGTTACCGTCTCCGTCTGTCACGGAGCCCGGGTTACCGTCTCCGTCTGTCACAGAGCCCGGGTTACCGGGTTACCGTCTCCGTCTGTCACAGAGCCCGGGTTACCGTCTCCGTCTGTCACGGAGCCCGGGTTACCGTCTCCGTCCATGTCACGGAGCCTGGGTTACCGTCTCCGTCTGTCACAGAGCCCGGGTTACCGGGTTACCGTCTCCGTCTGTCACGGAGCCCGGGTTACCGTCTCCGTCCATGTCACGGAGCCCGGGTTACCGTCTCCGTCCATGTCGATGCTGCAGGCGTCCCCCTCTCCGTTGTCGTCGGTGTCCGTCTGCAGGGGGTTGTCATCGAACGGACAGTTGTCGCAGCGGTCTCCGATGCCGTCCCTGTCCGAGTCGGCCTGGCGCGGGTTGAAGACCAGTGGACAGTTGTCCTACCATACAAATATATCGATT
>JACYXH010000011.1:55000-62500 GCA_026745465.1 Lota lota | reverse complement strand
CACGCACACACACACGCACAAACACACACGCACACGCACACACGCACGCACACACACACGCACACATGCACACGCACACACACGCACACACACACGCACATACGCACACACACGCACACACACACGCACACACACACACACACACACACGCGCACATACGCACGCACAAACACACGCACACACACACGCACAAACACACACGCATGCACACGCACAAACACACACGCATGCACACACGCACGCACACACACACACACACACGCACACACGCGCACATACGCACGCACGCACGCACACACACACACACACACACAGACCCAATACACAAGGAGGTGCACAAACACATGCATTCTCAAGCCCAAAGCACACGGAGCACAAACTCTTGGTTCATTTTTGTCGCGTGACCCAAAAGAGAAGTGCAAGCGAGAGACGTAATGGAGCGGAGCACACCGAACGCGAGTGTAGCGCGCTGCGTCTCCGCTCGCTTTCTCGCGCGCGACCCAAATCGAAAAAACATTCCGCCGAGTCCGTCCCAAACACCACGGCTTTAGACTATCATCAAACGCTTCAGGCTGAGTTATACTTCTGCGTGGACTGGTCCGTCGTGGGTCTCCGCACACCGCCGGCGCTTCACACACTTGTAGCTACGCCCGGCAATGAGACCCACGGCAGCCGTTCCACGCTGAAGTATACGTTGAGCTTCATGGCCGATTTGTTCCACACCTCGACATGCTCGCTCAGGCACACGGGGGCTAGCTCACATAGACACACAGGGCAACACTCCTCTTCCATGAAGGTGGGGTTGGCGCAGTAGACGGGGGGGCACGACTTCTGGCGACACACCACCTGTCCGCCCTGTACACGGGTGGGGAACGGGAAGGAGACAGTTGAAGGATGGACATGGGGAACATGGGTGTGATATTGGAATCAAGTGGGACAGGGGAAAAGAGAGGTCAAGAGAGATGGGGAGGGGAGAAACAGCGGCAGATCAGTACAATGCAAAAGAGATCAATAATTCCACACCACTGAAAGAATGCAAGGAGGATGCCTAGCGCTGATGGAAAATGATGACAAACAGCCCCGTTAAAGCATCAATGCATCACGGTTACACTCACAGGGAGGACAAGACCTCAGGAATCTACCTTGGCTGCAGGTCTGAAAAAAGGACCCGCCTCCAAAACCAGAGACTAGCAAATTTCTGTGGAAACCTCCATGGACCGTGCACCAAAAGCCGAACTCCGTTTCCTGTTTAGTTACGGAGACACTCTACCGAAGAGAGACTCTTTCACCCGAGTGGATTTGAATTTGACTATACAGTTTATTAGTGCTGCTTGTGTTCGCTCTCAACAGCCAATCACGTGCTTACAGATCCCCAGCAACACGATTGGTCGAAACCAACGTGAAGCGAAAGAAAACGAAACAACCCCGTTCTCCCAGATCTGAGCTCGTCCGCCGTCAGACTTGAGACTATTTCGAGTTTTCATCTAAAGTCTGATTTGCGAGACGAGCGAGCGAGCAAAGGCGAGGTTCTCCGACCCACCTGGCAGGAACAGGAAGTGCAGCTGTCCAGCTCCCAGGCCTCTCTGTGGTCGTACATCCGTCCGTCCTGCACGCACCACATTTCCCCGTCTCTGTCACTGTCTGGTGCCCCAGCCCCGTCTCCTCCATCGTCTTCCCCACCCCCGAGCACCCCACCCCCGAGCAACCCACCCCCGAGCACCCCACCCCCGAGCACCCCACCCTCGAGGACCCCACCCCCGAGCACCCCACCCCCGAGCACCCCACCCTCGAGCACCCCACCCTCGTCGCTGGAACCCACAGCATTGCCGCCAAGGGCGTCGGTGTTGTTTCGATCCATCTCCGCCAAAGCGAGACGCATCTCCTCGTTTTCGTAAATCTGATGAAAACAAGACAAGCAAATGGGGATGAAGCCCGCGTCTTTGGACGTCCCCGCCGTTGGGGGAGCGGGGGGGGGGGGGGGGTGGTATTGTATGTGTGTGTGTGTGTGTGTGTGTGGTTGCATGCGCATGCTAAACAGCCACAAGGCACGCTCGTCCTCGTACCACTTTCTGCAGGTCCTCCAGGAGGTTGCCGGTGACCTGGCGCAGGCCCTGGATCTCCGTCAGAGCGCCCATGAAGTCCTCACACGGCTGGCGGCACAGGAGCCGGGCGGCAGCCTGCCTCTCCGCTCCCAGAGCACCTGCTCGGCCCCCGGAAGACACGCGGGTGTATGTGAACATGCATGGAGGACGCAAGCAGGAGGGCGTCTGTAAGTGTGTGTGTGTGTGTGTGTGTGTGTGTGTGTGTGTGTGTGTGTGTGTGTGTGTGTGTGTGTGTGTGTGTGTGTGTGTGTGTGTGTGTGTGTGTGTGCGTGTGTGGGTGCGCGGGCGCTGGTGTTACCCAAACACAGAACGGCAGATGCGTAGAGGAACGCCGAGAGCCGTGAGGCAAAACATCTCGTCCGAGTCATTCCTGTCGTCGACATAAATCCCAGTTCTTTTCTCTCTCTCTCTCTCGCTCTCTCTCGCTCTCTCTCGCTCCAGGGAACGCCGGCGTAACGCAGTGAGACGGATGTGTCGCGGGTTACAGACGGTTGGCGGTGTGTCGTACCTGCGGACTCCTCGCTGCTCCCCCGTGCGCTTCAGGTTCCGTAATGAGCGTCAGCTCCGCTCCCGGCTTCTCGGGCTCCCGCAGACGGTTTGAAGTTTGTCCCCGCTCCTTTTTTCTTTTTTTTTGCTGTTGCTGCTTTTTTTTTCTTTTTTCTCACGTCCTTAATTCGCCGTCTCCGCGTTGCCTCGTCATCTTGGCGCCGGCCCTGGAGATCATCAACAGATGCTGTGGCCAGTGAACTGTCGTTCGGCCGCTCGGCGCTCCAAGGGAAACACAGGAGCAGGCAGCCAGGAGATCGATGAGAGAGGGATGTGACCACAGGCAGCTCCGCTACTTCTCTCAAAAACCTTATTAGTGTTTTAACTGTGTGTGTGTGTGTGTGTGTGTGTGTGTGTGTGTGTGTGTGTGTGTGTGTGTGTGTGTGTGTGTGTGTGCGTGTGTGTGTGCGTATCTCAGGCAGAAGCGAGGGTCATATATTACCGGTCTGTCTGGCGATGAAGAGGGCTGAATATCTCCCTGAAAGAGCCAGCTGGATGAAGGGGAACTCTCTATTGGTGTTTATAAGTGTGTGTGTGTGTGTGTGTGTGTGTGTGTGTGTGTGTGTGTGTGTGTGTGTGTGTGTGTGTGTGTGTGTGTGTGTGTGAGAGAGAGAGAAAATATATGTGTGTGTTTGTGAGAGAGAGAGACAGTGTGTAGTGTGTGTGTGAGAGGGAGAGAGTCAGTGTGTGTGTATGTGTGTGTGTGTGTGTGGGTCTGTGTGTGTGGGTGTCCGGGCAAGCACACAAAAACCAGTGCGTGTGTTTGTGTTGACGTCTGCATGCAAGTTTCCCAGCTACATCATTTACATGCTAGTCTCCAAATTCCTCAAATAAGGCACAAGCACACTCACAACACACACACACACACTCACAACACACACACACACACAAGCTGGCTGGCTGCAAGCATTTTCCAATTTTTTGGTCGGCAAAAAAGGGAAATAATCATAAATCATGTGAAAGTGGAACGCATGGTCTGTGTGTGTGAATGTGTATTGAATGTTGGGTTAACCTTAGATTGCTTTGATGATTGAACCATCTACCGTATGAAACGCAGACAACTCTCAGGTCGCTTCTCTTGTTATACATTTACCTTCCACTTCTCTTCTCTCCTTTCCACTGCTCAGTCATCCCTCCATTACCTTTTCAGGCGTACCCTCCCCTCTCCTCCTTTTCTCTCCCCTCTTTCCCCTCAGGCGTTTTCTCACTCACACTCTCCCCTCCTCCCCTCTTTCTCACCCCTTCTATCTATCCTCTCCTCTTTTTCTCCCCTCCCTTCCTCTCCTATCCTTAATCATGTCTTCTTTCCAGCTCTCCCTTCACTTGCATGCATCCCCGCTGAGTGAAAAAGGCATCACCATGTATCACTTTTTCCATCTGTGAATTCCACTTGTGGAATAATGGCTCTCGCAGATGTATGCATGTGCACGTGTGTGTGTGTTTGTGTGTGTGTCTGTGTGTGTGTGTGTGTGTGTGTACGCACAGTTAGAAATGCACCTTCCCTACCCACAAACTCAACAGAGGTGTACGCGTGCGCGCGCACACACACACACACACACACACACACACACACACACACACACACACACACACACACACACATATACACTCACAATTTAATGATCTGGTATCTGGTAAGGATCTGGTTTTCAAATCCCCTTAAAACATTGTAACAGACACCAAACAGACAACATCCTTCTTCCAGGAGGATCAACCCCTCCTGGAAGAAGGATGGCCCTCAGGAGTGAGAGGCCCCCGCTGATAACCGCTGACACCACCCTGCACCACCCTCCAGAGCCTCTGGGAGCACGGTGGTGTGCGGTACGTCTTAAAGCAACTTAGAGCAAAACTTCCGGGGGGAGACGGCACAGAGCCCGGTTGACTGTGGCTGGTTGACTGGTTTGCGACTCTGGACCGCAAACCAAGAACTGATAGGGGTGGGGTTACGCCTTGTTTCCTGTTTCGTCACGGAGATCTTCCACCGAAGAAAACTCAATTGCCTGCAGCACCCCACCTCCAGCCACATGATCGGTCGAAACAAATATACAAAGCACCCCCCCCCCCCATTCACTCCGATTTAAGCACATCTTCCATCAGACTAAAGCCATTTATCTTAAAGTAACGAGGTAAAGAAAGAGAGTTTTTTTTTTAAAGCGGAGTTGGACGAGGAGAAGACTTTGTAAAACCGCCACACTTCCACCTGTCCTACGTAGCGGTGACCAGGGACACCGCTTTAAGCGTGCATGCAGATCATTCCACCACACTGGTTTAGCGTAAAGGGATTGCCGTGGAAAGGATGCACAGTGGGAGGGTGTGTGTTACCTTAAGACGGGACTTTGTAAGTGCGTTCTAGACAAGGGAAGCGGAAACGCTCGCTAATGAGTGTCTGTATTTATTGCATTTAAAAAGGTACTGTAAACACAGGATTGTATTTACAAGGCCATGGGTGGCAGCACGTTGAGGGATAACAGAGCCTATGTATTCATAACAATACGCCATTTATTTAAGATGGAAATGAAATGCAATTCTGCATACTCTGTATAAAGTGGCTGTCAATCCATGCGGCTAGGTTGGTCGCGTACGACGGAGATTTAGTCCTTAAGTATATTGTATAAATACTTTTTTTAGACGTGTTCATTTACATGAATTCGCAACTAGCATTAAAGCACCCCCCTAAAACATGAAGCACCTCCCTAAAACATGAAGCACCCCCCTAAAACATGAAGCACCCCCCTAAAACATGAAGCACCCCCCTAAAACACGAAGCACCCCCCTAAAACATGAAGCACCCCCCTAAAACATGAAGCACCCCAAAAAGCATCCAGAACGGTTTCTGGCATGCTCCATGTTTGATTGGTGGCCATTGGGACTGTGGGTCACTGGAACAGGAAAACGCATTCATCCAGTTATCAGATTAGCCTTACGGATTACCTCAGGACAAGCGCTTGCGTGTGGATTTGAAGTTGGAGACTCTAAGGGAACTTTCTCTTCATTATTTTATTTATTTTTGGTCCCATGCGTCAATTTAACCGAGAAGAATGCACCTTTTTCCATCAGTGTTTCAGCCTGCAAGGATTCCACCGTGGGATCTGTTGGTTGTGAGGTAAGCGTTGGCGATGCGCGTCCCGGCCAAACGCAGCACAGGATTCAAAGCGCAGCAGCGTGTGACATTGCAGGTCACAGCGGAACCGTCCTGGCTCACATCGCTCCTCGGGGCACACGTGCGTTTACCCGCCCACTGCCTTTTCTTCAGCTGAGCTGATGCACAGAGGTCGCTGTGCTCTCTGAAACCAGTGGCAGGAGAGTATAACCTCAAGAGTGTTCTGGTTCCTATCCATAAAAAAGAAAAAGAACTCCCCACCTAAGTTACTATGCGAGGCGAACGGGACGTGATGACTGTGGACTCGCCAGACCCGGCACCGGCATTTGTCCCCAAAAAGGAAATCGTGTATAATGGCCTGTTGCCTTATTCCGACCGCTTGGACCGGGAAGCCACGGAGCTGCTGGCCACCATTAAAAGCCAACCTGAGCAGAGCCGTGCTGGTCCGAGAGCTGTGGCCCGGGGCCGCGTTCGGCTCCAGGAACCTCTTCTCGTAAGTGCCAGTAGGGTAGACGTGGGCAGTGCTGGGGTTAGGTCCTTAATAACGAACCGTGTGCGTAGGGGTGGGTGTATCCTGGCTTGTATGCAATGTTCAGCTTCACGGCTAAGATGCATCTGCTGATTACAAACCCCTGTTACAAATGGTACCCTTATGTAAGGGCCCTCTTTTTGTAAGGACTCTTAATGTGTAGCGTGACTATATTAGCCTGGCGGTAACATCCCTCCACTAACATTAACTTCAGGCTAAGTGTTTTTCCAAATTCATCATACGGACGTCACTTTGACGCAGAGCGCGAGGAGCTTGAACACAGGGTGCGTATGATCCTGAGTTGTAGCGTTATCCCGCTTTCCCGCAACCTAAATTCCGGCCTGTTGCTTCCTATGAGCTGTGTACGCCGGAACGAGAACAACAACAACAACAACATGACGTGGAAAAAGTACAACATAGCTCTGGGCAACAAATAAGGGGTTTTTGCTTGTTGCAAATTTGACAAACCAATATTCGAAACGTTTCACGGAAACGGATATCAGAAGTCCCGCCCTCTCCGTCCCCCGCCTCTTGACGCTAATGCCATGCAACTGGAAGTCCTCTTTCTCCCCAAGAACGCTCATTTAGAACACCCCGTTCCAGGCGTTCCCTGTTCCAGGCGTTCCGCCCGAGATGAGAACGGCTGGAAATGAGGTTCATTCTGCCAGCTGGCTGGCCGCTCTCCACCACTTTCACGTAGAGCACAGCTCATCCAATAGGCAGCCAGTGAAGAGCGCATGTCCCACAAATACGGCTCAAATAACGATCTGGCGGACTTACGGCGAGGAATGGGAGTGCCTAGTTCTTCTGGCAGTTCTTGGCGTGATACGTTGTTTGTGGCTAGACTTGGGCCTCTGTCTAATCACCTTTATGATTTTCGTATCGTTATCATATGTTTGCCATTTCTCGTGCCTTGTCCATGCCCCCGGTTGTCTGTGTGCCCCCCCCCCCCCCCCCAGGTTCCTGAAGCTGTATGGCCTGAGGTTCCGTAAGGAGGACCATGTTCTCTTCATCCAGCTGCTGGACGAGCTGGTAACTCTGCCCCACCTGGAGCCTCACATGATGCAGAGCTTTGCCAGGCTGCTCGTTCAGCTGCTCAAGTTGGTGTGCCACACACACACGCACGCACACACACGCACGCACGCACACACACAAAGACGCACGCGCGCACACACACACGCACACACACACACACGCAGAAACACGCATGGACGCACGCACAC
>JACYXH010000011.1:37500-47500 GCA_026745465.1 Lota lota | reverse complement strand
ACGCACGCACGCACGCACGCACGCACGCACGCACGCACACACACACACACACACACACACACACACACACACACACACACACACACACACACACACACACACACACACACACACACACACACACACACACACACACACACACACACACACACACACACACACACGCACGCACACGCACACACGCTCACTTGCATATATCTACCAGCAATTTATTTCAAAAGCAAGAGGCCGGTCCATGGAGAACAGGGTGGGTTTGAAGGCTGAGTAAGAGGCCGGTCCATGGAGAACAGGGTGGGTTTAAAGGCTGAGTAAGAGGCCGGTCCATGGAGAGCAGGGTGGGTTTAAAGGCTGAGTAAGAGGCCGGTCCATGGAGAACAGGGTGGGTTTAAAGGCTGAGTAAGAGGCCGGTCCATGGAGAACAGGGTGGGTTTGAAGGCTGAGTAAGAGGCCGGTCCATGGAGAGCAGGGTGGGTTTAAAGGCTGAGTAAGAGGCCGGTCCATGGAGAACAGGGTGGGTTTAAAGGCTGAGTAAGAGGCCGGTCCATGGAGAACAGGGTGGGTTTAAAGGCTGAGTAAGAGGCCGGTCCATGGAGAACAGGGTGGGTTTAAAGGCTGAGTAAGAGGCCGGTCCATGGAGAACAGGGTGGGTTTGAAGGCTGAGTAAGAGGCCGGTCCATGGAGAACAGGGTGGGTTTAAAGGCTGAGTAAGAGGCCGGTCCATGGAGAACAGGGTGGGTTTAAAGGCTGAGTAAGAGGCCGGTCCAAATTTCTGTCAATACTGCGATTCTATAAATATTGGCAATTAGGGGTGTCAGAAGAACTCGATTCACGGAAGAATCACCATTCTTATCTTCTACGAATTCTGAATTGATTCGCAACTTGAATTGAAATCAAATCGAATCTTGAGGTGCCGAATGATTCGCACCCCTGATTGCGATACGATATTTCGATTTGTCGGGTTATTTTATGTTTAAGATGGGAGTCGGTTCTGCAGGTCCGGCTTGTCCACCATTGATTTTTAAATTACCCTGGCCCAGCTGAACAGGATGTAGCTGATGCGAATTGATTACAGGCGAATACTCTACAGCGCCCTCTATGGGACGGTACTAGTATTGCGGAAACAGATTTCAACCAAAATTATTTCCCCCCCATCCCTATTTTTGCCTCATTTTGGCACAGCTCCATGGCAAGAAGCAACACATCCGAGATCTGCTCATCGACAGAGTCCTACTGCAGCACCAGCTTGGTACGTGTGTGTATTATATGTCTTCTGTACATAACTGAAACACAAATGAATACGACTTTTCCGTTCTGTATCTCACGATTACAAAGGTTTTACATCCTGACTGTCTCACAATACCTTAAGTGTGTACATTCTTTGCGTGGGTGGCGCCAGTGGGAATCAAACCCCTAACCCTGGATAGTGTTATGTCATGCTCTACCAGTTGAGCTATAGAGGGAATAGAACCCCTAACCCTGGATAGTGTTAATGGCTTGCTTTACCAGTGGAAGTATACCATTTTATAACTTAGGACAGTTCTTTATGAGTGATGTGTCGTTCAGAGGTTCTGAGGAGCCAGTACAGCTGATACTGTATGATTACGAGTGACTAATTAGTGCAGAACAATGAAAATACTGAAAATATTCTTTTTTAGATTTTTGGTTTGTAAACACGTTCTTTGATTATGACTCTGAAGACCCTCACTGAGGTGAAGCTGAGATCAAACAGCGTCATTGACAGTGTCACAATAGTTCATTCCTGATACAGTTATATGTGTTCATACAATATACCACTTTCTTCATGTGCAATCGTCCCAAGGTGCAGATTAACTGTTGAACTGCTAGGAAAATGCGCACGATAAACATTCTTTTTTTCAAGCAGACTCTCGAGATAAATGCAGACGTTGGAAAAGCAAAGGTCAGTGGAATGATTAAAAGTCCGATTGAAAGTAAATGTCAAGAGAAATGTGATGAAAAGGCCCTTTGCTGAGAGCCAAGTAAGCCGTTGGGACCACACAATCTGAAGAGGGATAGATGCAGAAAATGTCTTCTTAGGGATCAGCAGGTGTAATTAAATGAAAGGTGTTTGTTAACGGGCGCAGGGATTTCAGGTCTTTATGATTATTGACCAAGCCTGTATATCATATGTATATATTATAATATGATATTTCCTGACAATATAATTTAACCGGTGATCAGATGAGGACTGGTGGTGGAAGGCAGCCAGTATAAAGTGTTCCACCAGGACCTGCTGTGTGACCTCCTGCTGCTCTCTACCAGCCCTTACAGTCAGGTAACGCACGCACGCACGCACACACACACACACACACACACACACACACTGCTGCTCTCTACCAGCACCTACAGTCAGGTAACGCACACACACACACACACACACACACACACACACACACACACACACACACACACACACACACACACACACACACACACACACGATCATGATTGAAATTAGCTCAAAATAAGCAAGCGCTGTGTGAATCAGTGGAGCACATGGTATATGGATGAGGAGAAACTACGTTTGGGATGAAAGAACGTTAACCCTGATCCCTGAAACCAAAGCAACTCAACAAACATCTTTAAACCATTCAGGTACCAAATGTTCTCAGTGTACTTAAAGGGCTTCTATTTCACCAGCAGGTGTGAGTGGGGTTAGGGAAAATCAAAATACGCCCTGCGCTGTGATTTAGTGACATCACAAGTGGGAGTGTCCACCCAGATGTGTGCTGGAAGGATAAGCCTACCAGCCTACCCAGTGGACTTTGCCAACTGGTAGGCTTATTTATTTCTCATCCACAACGAGGCAACCTGGGTCCGGATCTGATTCAAGGACAGTTTGTTCAGGCCGTGAATAAGCCTCAACACCTGGGTTTTGTTGGGTAGTAACTGAACCATCTTGGCAGCTCCAGTCGGGAAAACGGGTCCCAATTATATCCCCTGTGAGTCGGCACGTAGCCGTCCGCCAATACTGCGGCTTCAGAGGCGGACCTCGTCTCTCTGAGGTGTGTGTTAACCTTGTCGGGAGGTGTGTTTTCAACAGTTCTAGCACACTTAGATCCCTGAGATCTGCAGAACGTTCACCCTCAGAGGACAGGGCACCACCAATGAAACCACGCACTGACGCATGCCTCGTACCACTGGTGACCTCTTCTGGAGGTCCCGAACCTCGCAGGAACCGACTGACAGCCGTGCGACCTTGTGAGCTATCTTCTACACTGAGTGCAGAGTGGGCCTACTGTCAACAAACACCAGAGAGGTGTCAGGATCCCACCGTTTCCTAGTGTCTGCTATATGTTCAAAAAGCAAAAAGAACCGCACACGCGCACACACAAACGCATATACACATACACAGACAGGTGCTCACACACACACACACACACACACACACTTAGGCAGGCAGACAGAAATGCACACTTATACATTCATGCAAACATAAATCTTCCCACACAGCTGCAGCTATTTTTCCTCTTTCCCTCGTACAGCGCGCACGTGCATGCGTGCATACGTGTGTGTGTGTGCGCGTGCAGGTGCGTAGCCAGGCCCAGACGGTGCTGATGTCTGCACTGGGAACATTCAACTTCTCCTACCGAGACCAGACTCCCAGGATCCTGAAGCTGCTCTCAACACACATCAGCTGCACACCACAGCGGTTTAAGGTAACACACACACAGACACACACACGCGCACACATGCACACACACGCGCACAAACACACACTCTCTCACTCAGACGCTCACTCGCTCACTCACTCACTCATACTTATGGTATGAAAGTATGGTCTACACTCAAGGCCTGGTTTGCTTCATTCAGCAATTTGAAGGTTCCAATATTGGCAATTCCACTGTTTGTGAGATCCAAACATGCTTTTCTGTCCAGGTTAGAAGGGACACATGATTATTTAATCGAAGGCTAATATTCATATGATAATATTAATAGTAAAGTATTATTTTTGTGGCGTGTCCTGTGTGTGTGTGTGTGCGTGTGTGTGCGTGTGTGTGTGTGTCTGGTTGTCGTGTCTGCGTATGCGCCTGCGTGTTCCGGTGTGTGTGTGTGTGTGTGTGTGTGTGTGTGTGCGTGCGCGTGTCTGCGTATGCGCCTGCGTGTTCCGGTGTGTGTGTGTGTGTGTGTGTGTGTGTGCGTGCGCGTGTCTGCGTATGCGCCTGCGTGTTCCGGTGTGTGTGTGTGTGTGTGTGTGCGTGCGTGTGTGTCAGGGGGCGCTGCACTGCTTGCTGGGAGGCTACGGGGGGGGGGGGGGGGGGGGGGTCAAGATCTACTGACTGCACGACACCCTGGGCATCTGCTTCACCGTGAGGCCCACACGATATGACACACACACACACACACTCGTAGATGAACATAGTACACATAACAGACACAGGTACACACACACACGCTCGTAGATGAACAAAGGTACACAAAACAGACACACACACACACACACTCGTAGATGAACATAGTACACAAAACAGACACAGGTACACACACACACGCTCGTAGATGAACAAAGGTACACAAAACAGACACAGGTACGCACAAACACAGATATACATGAACACAGGTATACACAAACACACACAAACATATACACACTCAAACATGGTGGGGTCCCCCACCCCCATAGGAGACGGTAACCAGTCAATTCCAATCCAGAGGCGAATTCTTTTGAATGAGCTTCAACGACACACCTGGCCCCACTGCAGGCGTCTGAGCAGTGCGTGGAGATAGCCAGTGAGATCGCAGCGTCTCCAAACCCCGCCCCCAGCTTCCCCCCGCCCACCTCTGAGGAGCAGAGGGAGGGCCTACAGCAGCAGCGAATCAGAAACCTAGTTGCCACCCGGTAACTTCCTGCTCGTGTGCCTCTTGTTGTCATTTTACTGTTGTTAGTGTAAAAGTATTAAATGAAAGTCTGTAAATATCCCAGGGTCTGAAACACTTTGGTTCTTACCCACAGGAAGTATGAGAAGCTGGTCAACGACCTGCTGGACTGCCTGGAGGTTAGAGATCTGTGAGTGGGCTTGTGTTGCACCCCCCCCCCCCCCCCCCCCATGAGCTGCACTGAGTCACGGCTTCAGATGCTAGCAGCACTGCATTGTGGGAAGGCTATTTGGCTGCATGTCCAAAATCGGCAAGGGCTGCTTTTAGATGTTGGATTCTGACACCGGCCCTCTGCCAGTTCACACACTGTTCAGAATAACACCTCTGAATTCAACCAAGAGCATTTATTACATATCTGCATATTGTCACTGCACATAATGATCAAGTCAAGTCAACATTATTTGTATAGCCCTAAATCACAGGAACCGTCTGGACCGGCTTCACAGGCCAAATATCTACGACACCCCCTAACCCTAGGCCCCCAAAGCGCAAGAAAGACCCTTGGTAATGCACAATCACTATAGTCCATGCTGATGGGGTGCTGGCTAATGAGCTAGCTGCTAGCCGTCAGGGTGTCCAGCTGTCCAGGCGTCCAGGCGTCCAGCCACCATCACTAACACACGGCAGCAGATACAGCACTATGGTTAGATGGGGCCGGGTGGAAAAGAAACATGTGGGGAGCCTCTAATCTAGTGCCGGTCGGCAGCAGGGGTAGCTAGTGCCGGCTACCAGGTCCATTTAGCTGATCAACTCCTAAACGAATGCCATGTGTGTCATTAACTATGTTTTGTAGGTCACTGCATGGGTTTGTGTGTTCACGTTTGTGTGTGTGTGTGTGTGTGTGTGTGTGTGTGTGTGTGTGTGTGTGTGTGTGTGTGCGTGTTTGTCTGTGTGTGTGTCTATGTGTGTGTGTGTGTGTGTGTGTGTGTGTTTGTCTGTGCGTGTGTGTGTTTGTCTGTGTGTGTGCGTGTGTGTGTGTGTGTGTGTGTGTGTGTGGCAGGTTGATAGGAGACTGATAAAGTGTTACTTACCCGTCCCATCCTCCAGGTGGCGATCTCTGCAGTAGCCGGAATCCTGAAACAGCAGAAGAGACCAAGGAAGAAAGTGTCTGTCAGGCCCTCGGATATCAGTGAGTGCACGCACACGCACACACACGCACACCGTATAGCCGGAACAAGTCTGCACTTGGATTATGTGCAGACTGATTGTACAGCAATTCCTTTGTGTGGGCATGTCTGATGGCTTGGCAATGGCTACAGAGCAATTCCTTGAATTAGCATTTTTTTGCATTTAAGAACGGTTATTATGAAAATATGGGCTGTAATAGATACGATTAAAAAGCTGTTCATGTGAAAGTAAGGGCTGTAATAGTTTGGATTTAAGAACTGTTCATGTGAAAATATGGGCTGTAATAGTGGGGGGGGGGGGGGGGGGGGGCGATGATGTCATGGAACCAAGGATGACAACAACACACTCGAACAAGAACAATGTGTGTGTGTGTGTGACATCCTACATTGAGACAATCAGTCCGTCTGTGTGTATGTGTGTATGTGTGTCCTTTCTATAAGGTCTGGATTCATTTTGCCTGTGTGTGTGTGCGTGCGCGTGTCTGTGTCTGTGTGTGTGTGTGCGTGCCTGCGTGCGTGCGTGCGTGCGTGCGTGCGTGCGTGCGTGCGTGCGTGCGTGCAGGCGGTGTGGAGGACCCTGACATGCTGTGTGTGGGGAACCGCAGGCTCCAGTACGACAGCAGGAAGCTACCGGTGACCCAGGAGCAGTGGGACTCCACCCTCTATGTGGAGAAGACCCACTGGGGGTACTACTCCTGGCCCAGGTACCAGCTGCTCTCTCTGGTTCCCTCACCATCTCTTACTCATCCACCACGATGTTTTTCAGCGAAAACGAAACATTTCGAGGAGGGCATAAATAATAATAGTGTATCTGCTTGTAATTTGGGGTCAACATTAAATGGGTAATGCAGAAACATTGCGCTTCACTTTCTGATTTCAGTTCGTTGGAAAGATTTACCGACCTTGTATTCAGATGCACTTCATTTTGTCATGGCGCTATTTCGACTCAATACATTTTTAACATGATTATAATTTATAATTATAAAAATATATAAATCATAACCAATATTAAAACGGCCAAAACATTTTTGAATGTGTAAATTAAAATGTGCACATTTGAATTCCCCCCCCCACCCCCCCCTGCAATCCTCCAACGTCCCCCTAGGGGGACGCGTACCCCCATTTTAGAAGCTCTGCTCTTGGCTACCGGACCGTCTGGCCGCGGGCCGGACCACAGAACCTCATCTCCCCACTCGACCTGGCTGCCCACTAAAAAGGCTGACTGGCCCAACTGACCGACTGATTGATGGACTTACTGACTGGATAATTAATGGGCTAACTCTCTGCCTCTGCGACCCGCTAAACGACTGACCGACCGACTGGAAACTACCAAAATACTCGAGTTACCCATCGGCTGATGGATTTGGTGCCAGGGGGATTTTGATTTTGTCCACAATGGGTCCAACTATACGTATTATGGGCAAGGTTGTCCTTTTGACACGCTGAGAGGAGAACTGAGTGAGAGGGTGGTGGACATTTCTGGCCGTCACCGACTGGCCTAGATAAGGCTGAATGGCTGACTTCCTGTCTGGCCTGAATTAAAATATAAGACTTGATGTATAGCTCCTTTTTGCTACGCGGAAGGCTTGCTGACTAACGGCCTTTTTAATCATTCATTTATCCTCACTACGCCTGCGAAGACACCGACGATCCATCCATGTTCCGGTGTGTTTTTATCTATAAATCACCACACACTTCACAGCAGCCTCTTCCATTGTCTCCCTCCTACTTTCAGAGAACTGATGATCTATGCAGCTTCCCCGATGCCCAAAGACGACCTGACGGAGGTGTGCTCCCAGATGGGCTGCATGTTGAAGCACATGCACACATACACACACACACACACATGCACTCATACACACACACATGCACGCACGCACGCACACATGCACACACACACACACACACACACACACACACACACATGCACACACACACACACACACACATGCACACACACACAGACACACACACGCACACACACACACAGACACACACACGCACACACACAGACACACACACACGCACACACACGCGCACACACAGACACACACATGCACACACACACACACACACAACAGACTTGTTTCTCTTATCACCGAGCGTGTACGCGTCTGTTGTGCACGTGTCTGTTGTGCACGCGTTTGTTGTGCACGTGTGTGTTGTGCACGTGTCTGTTGTTGCCGAGCAGTGCTCAGGCCTCTCATTGATCTCGCAGGGTGAAAAGATCATCCTGGAATATTTCTCGGACCCGGAGTTTGTGGACCAGCTGCTGGGCTTCCTGTCGCAGCTTCAGCTCTCGGCGCTGCTGCGTGTTCAAGGTGCCCCTGCTAGATCAGTAGCGCCCTAGCGCCCAGCGACCGGCAGGCGACCTCGTGACTGCAGCTTTTTTATTTTAAATGCATAAATTGACAGTGGCCGTTACCGCTATCAATTTATTTATCTATCTATCTCTGGATCTATCTGTCTGTCTGTCTGTCTGTCTGTCTGTCTGTCTGTCTGTCTGTCTGTCTGTCTGTGTCTCTCTTTCTCTCTCTATCAATCTCTATCTACATATACATCTATCTAAGTATTTATCTATCCATCTTGCTATCTCTCTAATTCAAGTTCAAAATAGCTTTATTTGCATGGGAAACAAGCATGTACAATGCCAAAGCAGGTGAAAAAATAAGCCAAAAGAAAAAACATGAATTAAGTCAGCTTTAAAAAGTCAAATACAAATGATATACTATAAATAAAATAATATATTGTGAACAGACCGAAAAATTGCAGTTCCACGCTTACAAACATGTGCTGGTGATTAAAGTCCAGTGGGATGGTTCTGTGGTTCTGTCCTTCTCTCGTCACAACAGGTCACAGATTTCACATTGTTGTGTTTCTCCCAACAGATATGGCAGTTTGTCAGCATCTAGAGTCCTTCCACGTCTTTGTAATCCGTGAGATGTGGGGTTTCCTGATGTCTTGGTAAAACCATCAGGAAGTTAGGAAGTGCTGCTCCGTCTCCAGTTGGTTGTGTGTGCAGTCGGTGCCAGGTCTGTGCTTTCTGGGGAGCCCAGGTCTGTCTGTGGTCGCTTCTCGATGGCCAGGCTGTGGTCACTGAGTTTGTACTTGGTTTTCATTCTTTTCTTCTTAGTTTTGGGTCACGGGGGGGACAAGTAGCATGCCAATTTGCCCCAATTTTTGGTCGTTTGTTTTTCCAATGTGCCAATTTATTTTCTTTTTGATTTGTTATCATTTGGTTTTGCCTGATGGGGTGGTTGTTGTGCGTTGGACAGAGTCCCAGGACCAGCTGGCTAAGGGGACTCTTTTCTGGATGTAACTCTCTGTGGGTGAGGGCCCTGTTGTTCAGTGTGTTGCTGTCACTTTCCTTCATGTTGTTATACAATTTTAGCGCTCTCTTCTGGATGTTAATATTAAATGAACATCGTCCAAATTCTGCTCTGCATGCATTATTTGGTGTTTCTCTTTGGACTCTGAGAATAGATGTGCAGAAAACTGCATGCAGAGTTTCAATTCGTTTCAACCGTTCCTTCCGTTTGATAGGATCTTGGCTAGCGAGTGGACCCCAGACCTCACAGCCACAGAGCGCAATGGCTTCTAGAACTGCGTCAAAGATGGCATAAAAGGCCCTTGTCTCCCAGGTCATTCACGGCTTTGTTGAATTTGCCTGTGGTGTGGATGTTTATGCCGAGGTAGGTACAGTTTGTTGTGTGCTCTGGAGCAACAGGGCATTTGTGTTTGTGGAGGCTGGGTCTTATTTCCAATATAATTCGTTTGGTTTTTACTAAGGTTCACTGTCAAGGCCCAGGTTTGGGAGAAACTGTGCAGAAGATCCAGGTGTTGCTGTGGGCCTTTGTTTGGGGACAGCAGCACCAGATCCTCTGCAGACAGCAAACGTTGGATTTGGGTGGCTAGTAGTGTTATGTCGGGTGCTGCAGACTGTTCTAGTGTCCTTGTTAATTCGTTTAAGTCGGTGT
>JACYXH010000011.1:30000-32500 GCA_026745465.1 Lota lota | reverse complement strand
TTTTCATTTCTCCAAGTAGTATCATTGTAATTCTCTCATCTATTTATCTCTTTCATCAGGGCTTTCATCCAACCCCAGCCCCTCATTGGTCATTTGTTCTGGGTTTTTGCCCGACAATATCTCTTAAAATAGTCGGTTGTTTTCCAGTTCTAAATGTCAACCCCTTATCTGATTATTCACGATGCCATGTCATCCTGACCGGTTCTTCTTGTGCTTGGCACTGCTCACTGTATGCTCTACTGTTCACTGACAGCTTGATCACATTTAGCTCCCAGCTCCGGTTTCCTGTTTATCTTGACCCTCTCTTCCATGTTTCCCAGCACCCTGACCACTTCAGCACATTACCCTTTTTCCAGAATATTTGTATATGTATATATATACGTGTGTGCGTACATTCATGTGTATGTATATATGTGTGTGTGTGTGTGTGAGTGAGGGTGTGTGTGACTGCGGGTGTGTGTGTGTTTGTGTACATCTGTGTATGTGTGGCTGTGGGTGTGTGTTGGTGTGTATCTGCATACATGTAATACATCAAAACTACAATAATATCGGGGATGGGGGTCTGCAGGTACCTCACGGTACGATGCTACAACGATTTTTTTACTGCCGATATGATACGTTTTGCGATTCCGAAAAAACAACAACTGATTCTGTAAATGTTGAGATCCAAAAACGTTTTTTTGGACGGATTTAATATTTGTGTGGTTTAACGTTTGAGTTGGGGTTCTGCTGGATCAGGTCATTGTTTTCAAAGGAATGTGGCCGAACTGAACAGAACACAGTTGATGCAAATCGACTATTGCCGAATACACTGTAGCGCCCCCTATAGGTCAGTCCCATCATTCTGCTTCCACCAAGATGACACTGACTTGAGGTGATGGCTTACGCATTTTCTTTCAACAAAAATGCACTTGTTTTGAGGTAACCTGACGACGTACTGCAGGAGCAAAGAACCCCGATTGTCACAGGAAGGGATTCGTGTCCCCTGTCCCTAATGGACAGGGGACACGCTGGGCTCCAGATATTATGGGCGCGGCCAAACAAGCTTTCGGAAGAGAGCTTTAAGGGGTTGGAGGCCACGTGCAGAGAGAAACGTGATGGGAACTCAGGGATGAGAAGGTCTCGTGAGGCTGGGGGGGGATTTGTGTGAAAATATGTTGTAAAGTCTCATAGCACTCAGAATGTATAATGATGTCAAAAAAAGTTAAACACTAAATTAAACTAAAGGGAATGACGCATAATGAATACGAGTAATTAGATTGCCTAGCAGCTTAGTCTGAGTTTATACTGCGACTAACTAGTAGAGCTTACCAGCTTACAGTGGAGATGAGCTAATAGTGTCCTTAAAATAAGGGAGTTTAATTCTGCGTCTATGTATTTTTCTTATCAAGCCTCTCTAAGTTGTTTTTGTAAACTTCGGCAGACTGCATTTCAATGCATACTATGTGACATTCATAGGGGGAAAAAAAAATGTTGGTGAAAGATTGTGTTTTTCTCGCTTTTCTGCATAATGATATTGAAATCAGCAGGAAGCAATCAGAACAGAATAACTTTGTAGTGAGGAGCAGGGAAGCCAACAATTACTCAATTATGCCCAATTAAATGAGCGCAGTGCTAAACATTATGGAAACAGCTGCTTTGACTGAGCCCCTCTCCCCGGTCCTCTGAGAGGAGAGGCAGGCGCCGTCAGGGGACATGACTCATCGCCTGGGCCAAATGTTCCTCTCCATTGTCTGCGTTATCATAATAAGGTGCCCGTTTTAAATGGTTTAAATGTCTACGACAGTCTGACATATACAAATATGCCATATTGTCTTAAGGCTGTCTTTGTGTCTGTGCGGAGTTACATGGATTGTGACACCTTAAACACGTATTCTGTATTCGGCTGTGTTGACAAAATTCCTGACTCGGAAGTCATCCCGGTGTGTGTGCGTGTGTGTGTGTGAGAGTGTGAGTGTGTGTGTGTGTGTGTGTGTGTGTGTGTCTGCAGTTTTAAAATGGCTGATGGCGAGTGCAGGGCGCACCTTCACTTCTCCTGTTCAGCAACAGCTGCAACTCCTGCCACTGCTGTTTAAGGTGATGACACGCGCGCACACACACACACACACACACACACACACACACACACACACACACACACACACACACACACACACACACACACACACACACACACACACACACACACACACACACACACACACACACACACACACTCAGACACACACACACAAGCACACGTGCACGAATGCCCACATAGACATACATACACTGTGCATGTGCATGCACAAACCTTCACACCGCCTTCTTAATCTTACTTGCCTATTCAACTCAAAATGTCTACTTTATTTACACCAAAATGGTATCTAACTCTTTAATGTATTCTTCTGTGTGTGTATGCGTGCGTGCATCCGTGTGTGGCGTGTACGTACGTGTGTGTGTGTGTGTGTGTGTGTGTGTGTGTACATACACAGATTGCACCAGTGGAGAGTGATGAGAG
>JACYXH010000011.1:0-25000 GCA_026745465.1 Lota lota | reverse complement strand
GCTGAATCAGGCTGGGTAGACAAGCACACACACACACCCATGTCAAACAAATACACTGAGTAGCTCATTAAAACATTCAGTAGCTCATGAAAAGAGAATGCAGACCTATGTCGAACAAATGCATTTGAAACCAAACACGCATTGCAACCATAATGTCTATAAATACACTATAGAATCGTACGATTATAAATCTGTATACAGTTTTTATTGTACCGTAGAATAAAACCTGCTGTGAAGGAACAGATTACATCCGCTTTACAAGTGACAGATAATTGCTTCATATTTTGCCAGTATTACTTCCAATTCTTTTTTCAGAATATATATTCATGGACTTGTTGTGGCTTCAAGGACAGAAAAAAAAGACTAGATAGTGGGTTGAAGAAGCGAGGGACAGAGTGTAGCATAGTACCGCAGGTCTGAGGTGTATGGATCTAATTCAGCTAGTGGCCATTTTGATTCGTTTGTGGAGAAACTTTGTAGTACCTTGAAAAGGAAACCATGAAAACTCAATCGAAAGGCATTGTTAATGGGTGGGAGGACTGTGTGTGTAGAACTATCAATAATGCCTCAATGAGTTTCCCTGGTTTCAAAAGAGTCCAGAAGGTTTACTTACCCAACTAGCCAATATGGCTGCTTGTTGAATAAGGTCTACTGCATACATGGTTGAGCCACCATTATTACCACATTTCTAAAGGACGACAAAGCCACACCATCATGTTTAAAAAGGCCCATCTCCTGAAATTGTTTCTATAACAACTTGGCCCGGGCCTCATGACGGATTTATACATCAAAACACCACTCTGCTGTTATGTAGTGGTGGGGACATCAAGCCTAGTAGCTACATCATGTCTGCTGCTACAGTAGCTACATCCTGTCTGCAGCTACAGTAGCTGCATCCTGTCTGCAGCTACAGTAGCTACATCCTGTCTGCAGCTACAGTAGCGACATCATGCATAGCTACTCATACACCATGAGTAGCTACATCCTGTCTGCAGCAACAGTAGCTACATCACGTATGATGCTATAGCAGCTACATCATGTAACATATGTATGTCTGCAGCTATATTAGCTACATCATGCGTAGCTACTCATACACCATGAGTAGCTACATCATGTCTGCCAAAACAACATGGAAGCTAACTGTTGCCTGGTTGTTGGGAGCTCCCAAACCCTCAACAACCTTCGCATTGGGACGAGCTTAAACATTTCCTCCCCTCCAGCCGGTCTCGGACCAGACGTTCCAGAGAGAAGAGGTGCGTGTCCAAGTCCTCAGGCAGGAGCGTCCGCAGAGACTCGGCCAGCTCAAACAGGTACTCGGCGTTGCAGCCGCTGGGTCCGGCGGCCTCCACGATCTGATTGGCTATCTGCTCCAAAGGGGCGGGGCCGAGGTAGTCCGGGTTGTCCCGCGAGCCGATGTAGAGCAGCGCCTGGCTGGGAGGGGGGGGGTGGTGAGCGGTGGCCCGGGGGTGAAAGGTCACCGTGATGACCTGATAGCCTCCTTTTTCGCGGTGGTCGAGGTAGCTCTTCACTTCCTGTTCGCGTCCCGCTGGCAGCTTGTAGGCCACGCCCCAAACACAACACTGGGATGGGAGAAGGCGACAAGTGTCGAGCGAAATGCACAGTTCTTACAAGGTATTGGAAATCAATATTAAATAGGTTATTTCAATGGCAGCTGGACAGCACTGGCAGCTGCAGGAAATATTTAGCAGGGGGGCCAGAATGGACCAGTCCATATCTTGTGGTGACACGGAAAAGGCCATATAGTGCAATAGCAATGTAAACATATGGTGCTACACTGTTAATGTGGTAGTTAATCCTTTTAACAAGTATTAGTAGTGTGTAAAGCGCTTGTGGCCCAAAAAATTTGAACAATGCGACGTGTTCCCAGAAGATAAGCACAAGGCTAGTGACTTGTATCCTTAAATCCTGTTAAAAGGTACAATACGCAACCTTGACGCCGAGTGTTTAGAATGGATACCGCTGTCCAAATTCACAATAATGGAGTGAGCTCTCTCCGCCCACAGTGGACTCAAAGCTATCGCGGGTTGCCAGGTTGAGGACACTGAACGAACACGAGCGCAAGACGAGCCGAATGCAACAGTCCTACACTGTAAATTCATCCGCTAATGTATATAGATATTTATATGTAATTTATTTATTGTTTGCAAACTATAAAGCAGTTCATGTAGCATCCATCTTGAAATCATCCTGGGGCCTAAGGTGTCTCCATCTTTTAAATGCAACTTCAAGATTTACCCGTGTTTTAGCACGGCCCTGGTCAAGAATCAGCTTCCATGGCTGCCGCACGCCTTGTTTGTGTGCCAATTTGTTTCATATCTGGCAACCCCCGGATCATAACACACAGGCCAAAACCAAAACGGAAGTTCCTACTTTCTAGGGAGAACATACTTGCTGTAGCATTGTTGTCGGACAACACAGCATTTCTACTTAGCATGCATCTTTAATCTCTGATGACATATCGTGGTCATTTTAGGATTTAGTAGTTTATTTGTTACATACTGTACCTTTAACTATTCCCATATAGCTAAAGGTAACTCTAACCTTTAACTATATGTTTATGTCTATTAGACAATAGGCAGACATATAGTGACTCATTGTGTAAAACAATGGAATAATATGTCAATGTTGAGCCAGGCACGTCCATTAGTAACAGCTGGTGTCTACATGTAGTATGCATGTGTCTACGTGGCCTGGTCATTGAAATGCACAGGTGTGGACCAGAGCAAGCAATGTAAACTCACCTCGGGATCCTCCACGAGTGTCACCACACGACCAGGCTGTGAAGGGAGAGGGGGAAAAGGGGATCTTTATGTCAGATCGAGAGGTTAGCCACACACACACACACACACACACACACACACACACACACACACACACACACACACACACACACACACACACACACACACACACACACACACACACACACACACACACACACACACACACACACACACACACACACACACACACACACACACACACAGGGGTTCAATGACGTCACCGTACCTTGCCTGGGACTCCTCGGTGGTCAGTGCTTCCCTGCCAGAACCGGCGACTGAAACCTTTGATATAACCAATGCGCTTTTCCTCAAATGGGAAATCCACTTTCCATATAAGGGATCCGTACCCGAACACCCACATGATTTCGATTGAAAATGGCTCAAATCGTCTCCCGTTATTCCCAATTGCCACCCCTTAGCAGCGAAGCCAGCAAGTTACAGGCGACTTGGATGACAGAGGCACAGAGACGCTCCGAGACATTGTTACATGCTACATAGACTGGGTTACATGTTGCGTAACCTGGTAACATTAAGGCGCACTCTTTAATACCGTAGTGCACATGTTGCGCCCGGTGTAGGCTAGTGTAACATCGTCAATAGTGCGTTGTAAACGACACTAGCTTGACCGTGACAGTTGCTCGGGACAACATTTCACCTCCGTTGTCCTCGAAGCTGACGTATCCAACCAAAGCGGAAGGTTCTCTGTCTACGCCACCCAATCAGAAAGCAGCATTATTTTCTTCTTCTATTGACCGGTAATGTCGGCCATGTTCGTGAGGGCAAACAGCTAGTGCCCAGAGCTCCGTTTCCCGTCACCAGGGGGTGCTGAGTTTCCATATTGAAATATGCAACTATTTCCAGGTCACTACTCCGTTTAGTTCGTCGCATAATATCACCTTATGATGCGAAAACATGACCAGCGACAGACCTGTTATCATTAAGTTTTGATAAGAGCCCAGATTGTTCCTCCACCATTGCTCAATCGGCGAAGTCTAGTCAATTTCAGCGATGTAGAACGTCAGGACGACAACATAGACAAAAATGTGACCTTCTCCATCGAAATACAATTGACTCTGTTGAACTGGTCTAAACTGGTGTCGGGATCACATTGCAACTCAATTAAAATTGGGTCCCCACAGAGGAGCATCGTTTCGAGAAGTATTGACTGTGTGCTGCAGGCTTCAAGCATTCAGCCAGGGCTAAATATATGCATGGGGAAACAACCTCATTCACACTAGACAATTCACACATAATAACTACTTTGTTTTCATAAAAGCTTACGTAGGCTTTGCAGGTTAACATATTACTTTAGTTGAAATATAATGTTCCTGTTAAATCCCTGTTTCATCATGTCTCAAAAATACATTGTAATCTGTATGTGATACGGCCAAGACACATAATATTGTAAAGGCAGTCCATTGTCAGTTATTCTGTTTGATTGAGTTGACTCAATTAAGTAGTTCTGTCACTAAGACATCCACAGAAGAAAGTACATTTCTACTTTGGCTTCTGTCAGTCAGACATACACAGTAGAAGGAGTATTTTTCTACTTGTGTCACTTATTCTTAAACATTTGTACACAACATCTAAGCAGCTGAAGAGCAAAATGGTTTTGGAAACTGGCTATAATATAAAAAAAGTTATATGATGTCATAACCCTAATTTTAGGTAATTAGTCATCAATACAATTGTATGCCAATGTGTGATTCATAAATCGTACCTTATCCATTATTAGCTTATAATTATAAACTACCAAAATGAATGATACACTTCTTTACCTACATTTTTGGTTTGGATTTGAAGCAAAAGTGTATTTTGGGTTATTCAAAGTTAATAGGTGAGTAACTGCCAAGTCATTGCTGCCTAAAGTCAGCTGGAGAAGAAGCCAAGGCAGCAGCCAACGGGGGGAACGGCTCAGAGCCAGGCAGTGAGGTGTTGTGCGTCACCTGGAGCGCCATGGCTGACATCAGCCTGATACCAACATAAAAAAAAGGAGCCAATGAATGGCATGTTGTAACTGGAACGTGTTTCAGGGACGAGTGACTCTGTCAGCGTGGATCGGACAGATATGAGGGTTGATGGTTGAGATCGGCAGCAGTAGCCCAGGGAGAGCGAGAGGCTGCTGGGGTGATGGAGGAGGGCAGGGTGCTGTGGTGCAGAGTTGTAATCCTTCTGAAGAGGTTTCAATGGAGGGGAAGGTTTGGCACGGGGTCGACATGACTCAATGGCTGTTGAAACTATTTAACTCATGCTGTTCAAAATGTAAACTCTAAATGTTATTGTTCACATGAATTTATGTAATTATTACACCTAAACCATGTGTGATTAAGCTACGGTACGTGTGGTTATACTGTCTTGAATATGGCTATTAGACTTCCATTGTGCAATAAGCA
Source organism: Lota lota (assembly GCA_026745465.1). Lineage (NCBI taxonomy): Eukaryota > Metazoa > Chordata > Actinopteri > Gadiformes > Lotidae > Lota > Lota lota. Next base: position 19,803 of record JACYXH010000011.1, on the reverse strand, counting down.
ATACACTACAACGCAACTTCTGTTGATCATTGAATTTAACAGCAGCGCTGGGAACTGGTATTGTTATAAAGAGTATCACTACAACCGATAGTACAACAGGGTTGTGAGCTCGGTTGCAGGTATTGTGATGAGCTAAGCATGGCGTCCGATCAGACGGCGGTTGTGGGATGGCTAGACAAAGTAGTTCTGAGTCTTCCGTTAAAACCATCCATCGTCTGAAGGCGTTTTCTTGTTTCTCTGACATCGTACAAGGCAAGAGAGGCACCTGGGGGTCACGCACGTCCCTCCCTCACACGGGGACTATTTAGCGCTCAAACTACTACCTCGGCAGTCTTTGGACGTGGGCGGGAACCCAGGGGACCCGGAGAAAACCCATGCGAGTATCGAGAACATCCATACCCATGAGAGCATGCAAATCCCAGGCCGACCGGAGCCAAGCTGGGAATCCGTTGTAACCGTGACGACACAGCCTGGTGTAAAATCAAGCGCGGTCGTTTTTCACAACAGTTTTTATTTGTATTTTTCTTTATTTTTCTTTGATTTTGTAAATGGCGGATCAACGTTATATTCTGTTTTTATTATCCAGAAAAGAACACACACACGCACACACACACGCACACACACACGCACACACACGCACGTGCGCACACACACACGCATGCACACACGCACACGCACGCACGCACGCACACACACACACACACACACACACACACACACACACACACACACACACACACACACACACACACACACACACACACACACACACACACACACACACACCATCCCTGCGGAGCTCATCTCCTTACAGCAAGTAACACTTGATTTAAAACCTCGGCGGTCATTGTTATCGTGCGCTTCAGCCATAAAATCCCTCCAAAGCATTGAATGGAGCCATAAGAATCATTGTTTAATTACATTTTGTTGTAGTATATACATTTATTACAGCATCTTCTTGAGTGAGGGTCCTTATCCCCCCACTTGACATCAAAAGAACCCAGGGGATGTGTATGTGGCGTACCGGTACCTATATTTTATGTGATGTCGCGTAGCGTAATGGTTTTCATTAGGCGGAGCCACCATCTTGTTCCTCAGCCTCTTGCTCCTCCTTGTTAAATGACGTTCCATTAGGTTAACCATGATATCTTCAACCCCATCGGCTCCTGCTAAAAAGTTTCCCTATTTCTTCCCTCTAGGGAAGATAACCCCCACCCCCACCCTCTTCCTCCTCTTGAGGACAATGACCAGGATCATCTAATCTCTCCATGCTGCTGACCTCGGTAGCTCTCTTGTGTTCTGTTGTTCGTCAAGTGTCTTCTGCTTTATGTCTCCGTTCCGCCGAGAGAGGGCCAGACCTCTTGTGTTAGGGCCGAGTGTCCAGGAAGCTGAGCCTCCAGACATTCTTGTTCTGGGCACCAGGCCTTTTCCCCATCCTTTCAACCAATTGACTTATTGTGGTTCTGCGGTTTTATGGCCCATATCTCCTTTTGCGATCTCTTTCCAACCATCTTTTATTTTGTATTTATTTATTAGCCAGTGGTTCCTGGCATGCCGTAAAGAGAATCATTGGGACTGATGGTCATTGCTTGTCCGCTTAAGGTATTTACCACGGACCTGTTCAAGAATAATGACTCTTCTCTGGCATTTTCTTCAGCCCCCCCCCCCCGTTTAGATTTAATTTCAAACCCCAGTTTCTGCGCACGGTGTCAGAGGTCACGACGACTAGCCGAAGCACCTGTCTCAAGCATATTGTCACGGCTGTCTGTCCTGCTCAAATATATGATCGCTTGGGAGGAGAATCTAAGATAAAGCCTAATAGTCTGGCATGGCCCTTTTTAAAGCCGTGCCTTTAAACATTGGATGTTAACGGGGGCACTAAGTGTAGCTAATGTTTGTGAATAGAGGGCTGCCAGTGTGTGATGGCTTATGTGGCCAGCGTGCTTAGTTTGTGTTCGTAATTGAAAGTGCAAGATAAGCAAGTCATCACGCATCGTCGTTAATTTGACTCTTTATTGTACGGCCTTTCAAAGTCTATTCCAGTGATAATAAAGTAGCACAGAGTACAAATACTACTGTATCTCAATGTTCACAATGAATGGAAGGTGAAGACTTTGTGTAAAGTAAGGTACCTACTACCATTTTATAGTCTTCCCAGCATAGCGGCACAGACCTAAACGAGGCAAGACACAAATACAAAGTACACTTTGTTTTGTACAGATGATGTAACGCCAACTGTTACAGATGTGTTTTGTCTATTAACATTCCTGCCTTATGAATGGTTCCGGGTTCAATGTTGAAGCTGTTGCAATGGAAGGAAAAACAGAACATCTAGAATGCAAGATTAAAATAGATGAATAAAACAAAAACGATTTGAACTTTGACATTTGATCAGAGAACGCTCAGAATGGTTGCTCTTCAATGGAGGCCATTCAAAGGCCATGCAACAGATGTTGCTGACTGCTTCCCTGTCATTTGCTCTCAAAACCCTAACGCTCCATACTCCCCTAAATATAATGGTCAGAATCTTCCCCCACAGTGCCTCCAATTTAGGTTTTGATCTTCAATTCCGTCTGCCTTCTGTCTTGCTCATTTGCTCTACATTTCTGTGTTATTCCTGTCACTTCCAAGGCTCCATGTTCACATACGTCTACATTCAGACAAATACAATAACGCAGTGGCTATGATTTGGCCTGTTTACGTTCTCAGTGGTATCCACAGGTATCAAGAGCAGCACAACAACATCAGCCTCCCATCGAGCCCCACTCTACCCGTAACCCCTCACCCTTGTGTTCTTTCATTTTACTGTAACAATACAGGTAATAAGCGTGGTAGTAGCGGGGGGTGCTCAAATGGAATCAAACCGACTTCCTGGCGGGAACAAAAGGGTGATCACAACTGTTTGCAGAGCCATGATTGGAAATGTAGTCCGACTGCCGGGGGAAAGTAATTGTTTTCCAAGGTTGGCTGGGGTTTTGTTTAGCTCTTTTATTTTTTTGACTCAGGGGTTTGCTGGTGATGGCAAAAAGGGGGGTGGGGGGGGGGGGGGGGGGGGGGGGGGGGGGGGTGGGCTGTAGGAGGAGGCTTATGGATATGAAAACTGCATGATGCGCTCCTCTCCATTTCATTTATCATTCTTGTTCTTTCCCTTTTCAGGCTTGTGCCCTGTCCTTGGTCACATTAAATAATGCAGGAGATGTATTCAACCAAAAAGGTGATTAAGATGCATATATTCGCAATCGCCCTGCGACCATTGTGAGTGAGCGTGTGTGTGTGTGTGGATGTGTTGCTCATGACAGTTATGGGAGCTTGTCATCCAGCTCCTCTGGATCAATGGAGCACAGTTGCCTAGCAACTCGCTGATCGGAGGAAGGTGGTGGAAGAGGAAGAAAAGGAGAGGGAGGGCGAGCGAGCGAGAGCGAGCGTAGATTGGAAAAGAGCAGATATGGGTGAGGCGTGGGGTGAGGGAGAGGGAGATGGGGGGGGTGTCTTGAGAGGGGTAGAGGAAGGCAAGTGAACAGAAGTGGATGATATCAACAGATATGCATGCAAGGGTTGAATGGGCGGAGAACAATGGGGAGGTCCAGACACCTGCGCTTACCTCTCGCTGTGCGTCACAGTGGAGACCGCAGCATCACGGAAGAGTGTGTGTGTAGGAGTGAGACATGGATCGGTGTGACTATTTAAGTTATGTTCTCTGTGTGTGTGTGTGTGTGTGTTTGGATACACTCGTAGTTGGGCGTCTGATGAGTTGACGATGATAGCATCGTGGCGAAAATGGAACATCAAAGCACTGCCCTGGCAAAGACAGCAGCCATCTCTCTCTCTCTCTCTCTCTCTCTCTCTCTCTCTCTCTCTCTCTCTCTCTCTCTCTCTCTCTCTCTCTCTCTCTCTCTCTCTCTCTCTCTCTCTCTCTCTCTCTCTCTCACTCACTCACCCTCTCTTTGTCTCTCTGTCTCTCTCTGTCTCTCTCTTTCTGTCTCTCTTGCTCTCTCTCTCGCTCTCATTCATTTAGCTGCTTATTTAATTATCTTTATCTTAAAGGGAACAAGTGGCTAAACGCACTGCGTTCACAAGGAGGGAGGAAGGGACTGGGGGGAGAAACGGCGATGGGGGGGTGAGGTACGGGGGCGAGAGTAGAGATGGGGACTTTTTTCTTCTCGACGGCAGGAAATGAGGAGCGTCAGGGAAGGGAGGGGAGCAGGGAGCAAGGACCAGGCATACAAATATGTAACGAGGAAAGAAGGGTGAGGGATAGGGAGGTAGTGGGAGAGAGGAGAGAGAGAGAGCTGGGTGGGGAGGGCGCAGAGAGGGAGACAGAGAGTCTGATGATCAGGTGTTTTTTGGGGGGAGGATGGGGGGGGATTGTTCCCCTGAGAGGTATGCACACATATGCTCCTGATAGCCTGTGGTGTTTGCAATCTTTCTCTGCCAGTGATGGAGAGAGGGATGGAGAGAGATACACAGAGAGAGGGGGAACAGAGAGAGGGATAGAAATCACTGTTCCTCTCAAAGGTATGCTCTTTGACTGAGTTAGAAAAACATGTGGAAGTGGGACGACTGTTAAAGTTTATGGGGGATTGAAAATGGACAATTAGCATCTCTACGAATCCTGGATGCTCCCCCCCCCACCCCCACCCCCACACACCCTCACCCCTGTTCTAGCACACCACCCAACTGCCCTGTTGTCATGGCAACTCTCCTCTCTTCGTGTGTGTACTTTGTATTTCATGCTAGCCTTTCACAGATTTGGGGCAAAACACATCCTCATGCACTTATTCACTGATAAAGTCTGATACTGGTTTAACTCATTCACCCGGGTCTTTGAGTGTGTTACTGGTTTAACTCATTCACCCGGGTCTTTCAGTGTGTTACTGGTTTAACTCATTCACCCGGGTCTTTTAGTGTGTTACTGGTTTAACTCATTCACCCAGGTCTTACTGGTTTAACTCATTCACCCGGGTCTTTCAGTGTGTTACTGGTTTAACTCATTCACCCAGGTCTTACTGGTTTAACTCATTCACCCGGGTCTTTCAGTGTGTTACTGGTTTAACTCATTCACCCAGGTCTTACTGGTTTAACTCATTCACCCAGGTCTTTCAGTGTGTTACTGGTTTAACTCATTCACCCGGGTCTTTCAGTGTGTTACTGGTTTAACTCATTCACCCAGGTCTTACTGGTTTAACTCATTCACCCAGGTCTTTCAGTGTGTTACTGGTTTAACTCATTCACCCAGGTCTTACTGGTTTAACTCATTCACCCAGGTCTTTCAGTGTGTTACTGGTTTAACTCATTCACCCGGGTCTTTCAGTGTGTTACTGGTTTAACTCATTCACCCAGGTCTTACTGGTTTAACTCATTCACCCAGGTCTTTCAGTGTGTTACTGGTTTAACTCATTCACCCGGGTCTTTCAGTGTGTTACTGGTTTAACTCATTCACCCAGGTCTTACTGGTTTAACTCATTCGCCCAGGTCTTTCAGTGTGTTACTGGTTTAACTCATTCACCCAGGTCTTTCAGTGTGTTACTGGTTTAACTCATTCACCCAGGTCTTTCAGTGTGTTACTGGTTTAACTCATTCACCCGGGTCTTTCAGTGTGTTACTGGTTTAACTCATTCACCCAGGTCTTACTGGTTTAACTCATTCACCCAGGTCTTTCAGTGTGTTACTGGTTTAACTCATTCACCCAGGTCTTACTGGTTTAACTCATTCACCCAGGTCTTTCAGTGTGTTACTGGTTTAACTCATTCACCCAGATCTTTCAGTGTGTTACTGGTTTAACTCATTCACCCAGGTCTTACTGGTTTAACTCATTCACCCGGGTCTTTCAGTGTGTTACTGGTTTAACTCATTCACCCAGGTCTTACTGGTTTAACTCATTCACCCAGGTCTTTCAGTGTGTTACTGGTTTAACTCATTCACCCGGGTCTTTCAGTGTGTTACTGGTTTAACTCATTCACCCAGGTCTTACTGGTTTAACTCATTCACCCAGGTCTTTCAGTGTGTTACTGGTTTAACTCATTCACCCAGGTCTTACTGGTTTAACTCATTCACCCAGGTCTTTCAGTGTGTTACTGGTTTAACTCATTCACCCGGGTCTTTCAGTGTGTTACTGGTTTAACTCATTCACCCAGGTCTTACTGGTTTAACTCATTCACCCAGGTCTTTCAGTGTGTTACTGGTTTAACTCATTCACCCGGGTCTTTCAGTGTGTTACTGGTTTAACTCATTCACCCAGGTCTTACTGGTTTAACTCATTCACCCAGGTCTTTCAGTGTGTTACTGGTTTAACTCATTCACCCAGGTCTTTCAGTGTGTTACTGGTTTAACTCATTCACCCAGGTCTTTCAGTGTGTTACTGGTTTAACTCATTCACCCGGGTCTTTCAGTGTGTTACTGGTTTAACTCATTCACCCAGGTCTTACTGGTTTAACTCATTCACCCAGGTCTTTCAGTGTGTTACTGGTTTAACTCATTCACCCAGGTCTTACTGGTTTAACTCATTCACCCAGGTCTTTCAGTGTGTTACTGGTTTAACTCATTCACCCAGATCTTTCAGTGTGTTACTGGTTTAACTCATTCACCCAGGTCTTACTGGTTTAACTCATTCACCCGGGTCTTTCAGTGTGTTACTGGTTTAACTCATTCACCCGGGTCTTTCAGTGTGTTACTGGTTTAACCAATTTACTTTAAATTAACTCACTGTGTGTGTGTGTGTGTGTGTGTGTACGTATGTGTGTATGTGTATACGTGTGTGTGTGCACGTGTGTGTGTGTGTGTGGACACAGCCGGTCTAGCTTCCACCAATGAATCACATCACGTCACCACTCCCATCTCCTTCCCCCCTGGCCGTCCGGTGAAGCAATTCTCTGTGAGGTTGCTGTGCCTTCAGAGACCCCGGCGCATAATGATGACATTTCAGAGGATCTCTGACAGGAGGGTGGGGGAGTGGGGGAGTGGGGGCTCGGAGTGGAAGGAGGCAAAGTTAAAAGGTGGCGACATGGCTCTCGTTACTGGCTCTCCTGGTCATTAGCAGCTGTAGGTCTCCTCCCATGGCCGGCCGGCCCCGCCCTGACCTCTTCCTCTGCACCGCGGGGGGGGGGGCGTCGCCGGAGGGGCCTGCGAGGACCAGTCGCCATGACAACCACGGGCAGCCCTGTGGGTCGACGCGCACCGCAGCCGTGGCCGCTGCGTGCGAAACCAAAAAAGGAAAAATACCGGAATGGAAAAAAAAAACGTGTGGACACGTCGGCTTTGTGAGTGAATCCATACGCTGTGGAGGGCCCTAGATGCCCTGAACCCTCCACAGGGGGAGAAGGGGATCAGGACCAAAGACAACGCCCGTTCCCTCAGAAGACCCACCCCGGGAGAAGTGATTGACAATCAGTATTATTGACAGGGATGGGCGCCACCGTTCACACTTTTGTGTGAACGGGGAACTGGGACCAGCTTCATCCCGATGTTCTTTTCTCCATCAGGGAAGTTCCCCAGAGTTCACACAGGGTTCTCCTCCTTCGAGCTGCCCGATGGCCGGAGACCCCGAGGGCTGCTGGACACAGTGAAAGAGGCCCGGGAACAACAGCCATCAACCCCACAGGTCAGTCATTGAGCATGTGGAACAAATGCAGACCCGGACGGCTAAGGTGCGGCCCATGGTTCGGCACCGTGTGCAGAAAGCGCAGGAGGCACAGGCACGCGTGGAAAACCCCAAGTGGGCGAAGGAATTATGGTGTTCCTCCCTGTAAATGAGTTTGTAGGGAGTTGCCTGCCCTGTCTGGAAATGTTCCTCCTCAGATCACTCCAGAAATCCCCATTGGTCCACACACAACATACAAACACACACACACACACACACACACACACACACACACACACACACAAACACAACGGTAAATCAGTTGTCTGAGGAGGCTTGTGTAATGAACTATGGATCTAGAATCATTCAATCGGATTACACATCCAGTGTACAAAACATACACACGCAGTCGAAAACTGGCGTCGACACACATGAGAAAGCTTTGTTTTGTTCTGTGTCGGTCAGTCTTCATCTGTCGGTCAGGTGATCAATGCTAATGCCTGTGGAGACCTAATGGCACCTGGATCCATACGTGGACGGACTGCTTGTGAGCGGTTTACATACGCAGCTCTGCGTACGTTTGTGTGTGCTTGTGAGCGGTATGCGTGTGCGCGTGCTCGCGTGAGTGTGCAGCTACTGGTTTTTTTTCCCGTTCAAACATTGAAATCCTCTGATGAGGACAGGTCCGTGGCATTGTTATAAATGAGGGCCAGGGATGCAGGGAAGTGACCACTCTCACAACGCATGTGCGCACAATCTGACCGGAACACACACACACAGACACACATACACCCATGTGCACACATAGACACCAGGTGTATAAGCACACGTAGCTGTTGGCTCTATTGGCAAGTGGAATTAGTGAATGTATGAGCTACACAGAAACTCATTACAGCACGATTAAAAACAAACCTCCTATTTAATCTCCTTTAAAACATGGTGGCAGCCTGTCAAACACACTCCCGCGTACACACACGCTAACACGTGTGCACGCGCACACACACACGTAGTACAGAGCCCCCCCCCCCCCCCCCCCCCACACACACACACACACACACGGATGTTGGGATTGTCTGTCCGACCCATCTGGAGAGTCCTCTGAATGGCAGAACAGCCCAACGCACGCACGAGTCCCCGGTCTAGTCACTGGCTGTCAGGGGGTTCCTGATGTTACCGCGGTGATCCCGTGTGACGTTTACACACGCGTGCCGCCGCCCACGCTCCGCTCTCGCCGAAGCTCCACCACAAACCGGGAGACCGCGTGTCCACGTTACGGAGGCACAAGGTGGGGAGAACACAGGCACGCACGCGCAAACATAGACACACACACACACACACACACACACACACACACAGAAATCCACAGAGAAATACACACAGACGCCACCGGCACACACACACACACACACACACACACGCGCTGACACCAGTATGCTGACTGATGAGATTTTATTTTTGGCTGTATATTCTCCCGGCTGGCAACTCAAACACATATTACTGTGCAAGCATGAATGCACACACACACACACACACACACACACACACACACACACACACACACACACACACACACACACACACACACATACACACACACACACTCGCACACAAATACACACGTACCTTCACAATCACATGTATAGTAAATATATATCTATATCTATATAGTTATACATAGATATAGATAGATATTCACAAATATACACACATAAACATCGACCTTCTCTCTGCTGAGTGGGCTAAGAGTCAGGGGTCACTGCACACTGTCAGCCTGTCAGAGGGAGGAAGTGAGGCAAGGAGGAGTGGGGGGGGGGGGGGGGGTGGAGTGGGGGGAGGGGGGGGGGGGGAATGGAGTGCAGAGACCAGCCGAGCAGCTTGGTACACCAACCAACGGTGGCTCCACCACCTCTTCGTTCAACGTGGAGCAATGCAACAAGGGGCAGCCCACATGTGCACGGTACAGTGTGACGCATCGGACCCACGCTCGCCACACACCGATTGTGCGTCGCGCTGTGCACACGCACGCATCACGGGCTCTCTGACGAACAAGACAGCCCGGCAGAGTGAACGGGGGCCCGCCTTCGCGTGTGATTCACGCCATTGGCTGAAGTGGCTCAGAATACGCGTTTGGACGCGATGCAGTTCGCAGAATATATATGGTGAGGGCTTTCCCCAAGCATAAACCGGGCTCGATCTTTCCCTCCGATTCAGATCGATCACAAGCGTGTTTATTTCCTGTCTCTGCCAGAACCTTTTTCTTCTCTTTTCTTTTCTTTTCTTTTTTTCTTACGGTGGATTAGAAAGAGATGGGGGATGTTATTATCGTTTGAGGACCCCAGTTGTCCCTAAAGGTCAGCTCTGACGAGGATGGTGGGAGAGGAAGGGTGGGGGAGAGTCGTCCGTTGGGAGGACATGTGGGTGCTGATGTGGAGATAGTTTCCATAGTAACCCTTCCTCTACCGCTGTCTCCCACCACTCTCTCTCTCTCTCTCTCTCTCTCTCTCTCTCTCTCTCTATATATATCTCTCTTTGCTGCTTCAACTGTGATGCACAAAATGACAATTAGTGTAGCCTGAGAAAATTATAAAAACGGACACAACCTCATCCCAGCACTTGACCCCGCCGCTCTTCATTACCCGGGAGTGCAATTCAATTCCGGACTTGACAGGGAGGTCCATTGCTTCAGACCGGTGCCCTCTCTTCCACAATCCACCGGCTCGCCATCAGTATGACCATAGCCCAAGTAGCTAGCTATCCAGTCGGAGTAGCTAGCTATCCAGCCCGAGTAGCTAGCTATCCAGCCCGAGTAGCTAGCTATCCAGCCCGAGTAGCTAGCTATCCAATCAAAATAGCTAGCTATCAGAGTAGCTAGCTCTCCAGTCAGAGTAGCTGGCTCTCCAGTCAGAGTAGCTAGCTATCCAATCAAAATAGCTAGCTATCAGAGTAGCTAGCTCTCCGGTCAGAGTAGCTGGCTATCCAGTCAGAGTAGCTAGCTATCCAGCCCGAGTAGCTAGCTATCCAATCAAAATAGCTAGCTATCAGAGTAGCTAGCTCTCCGGTCAGAGTAGCTGGCTATCCAGCCCGAGTAGCTAGCTATCCAGCCCGAGTAGCTAGCTATCCAATCAAAATAGCTAGCTATCAGAGTAGCTAGCTCTCCGGTCAGAGTAGCTGGCTATCCAGTCAGAGTAGCAAACTCTCCAGCCGGAGTAGCTAGCTATCCAGTCGGAGTAGCAAACTCTCCAGCCAGAGTAGCTAGCTATCCAATCAAAATAGCTAGCTATCAGAGTAGCTAGCTCTCCAGTCAGAGTAGCTGGCTCTCCAGTCAGAGTAGCTAGCTCTCCGGTCAGAGTAGCTGGCTGTCCAGTCAGAGTAGCTGGCTCTCCAGTCAGAGTAGCTAGCTCTCCGGTCAGAGTAGCTGGCTGTCCAGTCAGAGTAGCTGGCTCTCCAGTCAGAGTAGCTAGCTCTCCGGTCAGAGTAGCTGGCTGTCCATTCAGACTTTACAGGATAGATAGCTACTCTGACTGGATAGCTAGCTTTCCTTTATAGTAAACATTTTGCTGCCTCCACACACATAGCCCTTATGAAAGCCAAAGGTGAAACGATCTGTCGACGTCTTTTAGCAGTCGGTGGTTTAAGGGCGAGCGGCGGATGGGTTGCGTTGCCGTGGTTTGTTCGGCTAAGCGTAACTTGCGTCTCGCGGAATGTCTGCAGGCCAGGGCCACGGCCTTCCACAGCCAATTCACCGGCTCCTACCGTTCCCTTAAAAAAACGGAGCGGTAGCTGAATGATGTTTATGGGTGGCCAGAGAGGCAGACACACTTACACATTCCTAGAGAGATGGAGAGGGAGAAGAACGCGAGTAAGAGAGTGTACAGCAGCAGCTGCTCCAGAGTGCCTACCGGGAGACCTCACCTCTGAGCCAGGCCTGTCCCTGCAGGAGTGTCTCTCTGTGGGACAGGCGGATGCCTCATTCCCTCAGTGGAGGGGAGTGTGTGTTTATGGGGGAGGGGGGAAGGAAACCGCTATGTGACTCTACCTGAAACGCAGAGAGATCCATTGTAAACTGGTTGACGTTGAGAACCTATTTGCTATTTCATTTGGTCATTCTCACCACTTCTTCCGGTATCTTTATCATCCAATTGTGTTTCAGGGAGGAGGAGGAGGAAGAGGAGGAGGAGGAGGGTAAAGGCAAGAGTCATTGTCATTCACAGGTTTAATCACTCGAATATTCCCGATTTCCCCCCCGAATTTTCTGCCTTCTCGTAATTGCGTTTCTGGCGTGCGGTGGGCGCGTGCTGTCCAAGGTGCTGCTGCAGTAGCAGCAGCGCGCGGCCCCGCCCATCCGCTCTTTCTCTCGAGACCACGTGACGTTTCCTTTGCCGAGTTTCGTGGAGAGCGCCACACCAGACTGCACCTTTTCCTTCTCAAGTGAACGGCAGAAGAGAGAGAGCGAGAGAGAGCGAGAGAGAGCGAGAGAGAGCGAGAGAGAGCGAGAGAGAGAGAGAGAGAGAGAGAGAGAGAGAGAGAGAGAGAGAGAGAGAGAGAGAGAGAGAGAGAGAGAGAGAGAGAGAGAGAGAGAGAGAGCTCAGATGCGCGCACCACCTTGTCGCCTGTAGGCGAGGCTATGATAATCGTGTCCCTCTTCGGTACCAGCTCCTCGGATAAGTGCTTTAACCGGCGTGCGTTTCCATGCGTTCACGACTTCGGTTACTACTCGTCAAACGGAAAGGAGAAACAATCGACGAGTTCCGTCCCACACCGTTGTGTCGAAACCACGGGATGCATTTCAGGTAGGGTCAATGTCTACGTGCCTGCCCGAGGAAAGCCGCCTATTTTCTCCACCAAAGCACGAGGTTATCATTTAAACGGCGCCGTTCGGTAATCATTTTTTATATGGATTATTTGGAAACACCGGTGTTTTGGATGCGATGTTTGTATAGTGGTAAAAATGCATATGCTCAGTGTCAGGTGAGAAGACGGATTGAAATCCAGTTCAGCAGGCGTGTTCAAGCACGGAGAAAAATGGAGAAGAGCTATGGCCACAAATAACAATCGATATTTGAACCGCATTAATTACGCCGTGTCTACAAATAACGGCATTTTGGCGCCTGTCCCGTCCCCCCCCCCCGTCCCCCCCGTCCCCCCCCCCCTACCTCGCGCCGCTTGTCGCTTTACTTCATAGATTCAAAAGCTCAATAACAAACTCTGCGCGTGTGATGGCGTGTGTCTGTGCGCGCGCGCGCGTTCGGGTTCGTGTTTGTGTGTATGTGTGCGTCCCGCGCTTGGTGGCCGTGAGCGACGGAGTTATGGGGAGAACGGTTCTATTCAGCCGTGTGGCGGGCAAGCTAGAAACGAGCTAATTCGATAAGCGAGTCGCATTTGAGTCCTCTTCTTCCGCATCGTCGGCGCTTCATGCCGCTATCGAACGTTTCTATTGGCGCGAGACTTCTCAAATGTCTCACCGTTTCCGAGAAACGACCGGAAAACCCCCCCATCAGTATTTTCATGGTGATTGTTGGGAAGTCTTAAACATACCGCTGTAGTCATCGCCATCTACGTGAGAGCAAGGCGATGGGAAGGGAACAGTTGATCAGCTTTGCGATCCGTAGCGGTCCCCTGCGGCAGGACTGAATACTCCGGATGCGCGTACTGAAATGATGGTCGATGTTGTGGCTTTTACAATAAAATATGTGTTCTCTATCATCATTTTATTAAATAGCTATGCGTGTAGAATGAATGTATGTAGGCCTATATGTGTGTGTGTGTGTGTGTGTGTGTGTGTGTGTGTGTGTGTGTGTGTGTGTGTGTGTGAGAGAGAGAGTGAGTGAGTGTGTGAGCATACATGCCTGTGCTTGTGTCATGAATGATGGAGAATTCAGAGTGTGATAGCGGATTGTGCGTGTGTTGTGTGTGTTGTGTGTGTTGTGTGTGTGACCCTGGTTGATTGTGCTGTCTCTGTTCTCTCTGTAGGTCGCTGGAGAGAGTGATGACGCGGCAGTGAGAGGCACACACAAACGCACATGCACACTTGCCCACACACACACTCGTGTACAGATAAATACACACACACACACACATACACACAGTCTTAGCCTTGCCCTACTAAGACAAGTAGGAGGGGTAGAACATTCTGCTATGACGCTATCATTTCTCTCCATTACCGGTGTGTGAGCCACACACGCACAACCACACACAGACACACACACACACACACACAAACACACTGCGGGGAGTTGCCTGCATGGGGGATAAGGACCTAACTAGGGCACAAAGATGGAGTTCACATCCTATTTGTCACATTCCTAACTCGCATACACACCCTCACACACAAACCCACGTGCCCACACACACACACACACACACACACACACACACACCAGTAATCTGACACCTCGGAGGCAGAGAGTGAAGAAAGAGTGAATGGAGGAAGGTTTGATCGCAGCATCCCAGAGAACATAAGCACACTAGCTCCTGAGCCACACGCTACAAGATGGCCCAAGGCCCCTAAGAGGAGAGGGAGCTGCTGTGGACCACCTCATCGTCCCCCCCCCCCCCCCCCCCCCCAACCCCCCGCCACCCCCCCACCACCCCCTGCACCCAAGGCCTTGAGCTCACCCCGGTCCGATAAACCGCCACACCATCGGGGCGACCGAGAACTCCAACTGCATGCTGGGAAGAGCCCTGGGGTTGGCACCATGAGCTGTAGGCTAGCGGCCACGCCCCAGCTCTAGCCGGGCGCTCCCTGCCGTACGGCTGCGAGGGCGTGAGCGCGAGGACGTGCGTTGGGGAGCGCGGGAGCGCGGGGACGCTTTGGGCGAGTCCCCCCCCCCGGGGGAGGGGGTTGTCTGCTCGCATGAGCGCCATGGCGGTGTGCGCGTGGGCGGTGGCCCCCCTGCTGTTCCTGGGCCTGTGCCTGTGCAGCGTGGGCGGCCACGCCCAGGGGGAGGTGCTGGAGTTCGGGGGCGTGTCGGGCCAGTGGGGCCGCTTCCCGGTGTGGAACGCGTGCTGCGAGAGCGTGCTGAGCTTCAGCCTGCGGACGCACAGCCAGGAGGGCCTGCTGCTCTACCTGGACGACGAGGGCTTCTGCGACTTCCTGGAGCTGCTGCTGATGCACGGCCGCCTGCGCCTGCGCTTCTCCATCTTCTGCGCCGAGCCCGCCGAGCTGCAGACGGCGGCGGCGGTGAGCGACGGCCAGTGGCACGCCGTGCGCGTCCGGCGCGACTGGCGCAACACCTCGCTGGAGGTGGACGGGCGGCTGGAGGGCTGGGCGGAGGTGAAGAGCAAGCGGAGAGACATGACGGTGTTCAGCCACACCTTCCTGGGCGGCGTGGCGCCCGAGCTGCACGCCTCGCCGCTGCGCCTCACCGCGCCCTCGGTCCGCGATCACCCGCCCTTCCGCGGCTGGATCGCCCGCGTGAGCGTGAACGGCTCGCTGGCGGCCCTGGACGGCTCGGAGGGCGTGGCGGTGACGGCCGGCTGCGGCCCCGACCACCGGTGCCAGAACGGTGGGGTGTGCAGCGTGGTCAACGAGCAGGCCGTCTGCGACTGCTCCGACACCGGTTACCAGGGCAACGACTGCAGCGAAGGTAAGGCCCAGGAAACCCCCCCCGCTGACCCCTCATCACGTTCCGCCTCATCCCTCAAACACGGAGGCAAGCGCGCACACACGCACAATCACGCACACACACCATGACACAACCACGGGCCCAACATTGATTTCCGAGAACGCGCGTCTCTAAATCTGTACCTTCAAAGTCCAGGTCATGGTCCAGACATCAATATCCCATCGCTCCTTCTCTGGCCTTCACCGAACGCAACACGTGCATACAGAGTACGCTAAGCATCGATTCCCCCGGCGGCTGCTGGGCCGCTGTTTAGAAGACGCCTAGCCCCACCAGCTAGTTGTAGCTGGAGCTGGGCCTGGAATCCCGTTACCTGCCTGTTCCCAGCTGGGATGGGGACGTGGTGGGGGGGGGGGGGGGTTATAGGAAACCGTAGACCTTGGAAGGTGTGATCCAAATACCTGAAAGAGACCCCCTGCGCGGATGAGGCTCATGCGATGTGCGTGCGGCCATTCGGTGGAGGAGGGCTGCAGAGCCATAATGAAGGGGTTCTCGGTCATTGAAAGCCTTTCATTAGAACCAAGCTGAGGGTGGACCCCGGTGGCGTCGCCTGGCCGACACCTGGCCGCCGGCTGGGCTAATGGAGCTCCATTGATTCTGCACGGCCTTCATGGGTGCCATACATAGGCTGCAGTGTAGTGTGAACACATCCATCTATTGCCTGGCATTTATTTGATCAGTCTGTGGCCTTCAAGGGTGTGTGTGTGTGTGTGAGTGTGTGGGTGTGTGTGTGTGTGTGTGTGTGTGTGGGTGTGTGAGTGTGGGTGTGTGAGTGTGTGTGTGTGTGTGTGTGGGTGTGTAAGTGTGTGTGTGTGTGTGTGTGTGTGTGTGGGTGTGTGTGTGTGTGTGTGTGTTGCCATTCTAAACAAAGTCAATAACGTGATTTGATATTTACATATGTGCTACCTAATGAAATTAGCTGCACTAGGGTTTACCTTCCCTTCTTTTAAATTTGTTTAGGGAAATTGGCCCAAACGAGCCGTTGTCAGCTTAATATCACGAACGGACCAAATAAGCCTTTGGTCAATTCAAGTGCCAAGATACAGCCCTCTGTAATTATGGTCACTGGGAAAGGGAATGAACGGCTGCCTAATGAACTCAGTTTGCCTTGCGATGGCCAATACTGTAAATGCAATCATCCCCGCCGGCCTCTTCCTGCTGACGGATTCCCTTCAGTTCATTCGTCGGTCGGATCAGCATTTATAATTGCCAGGACGCTTCACAACTGTTTGGTTAAAAAAATATATATATAATATCGTCGTTTGATTTTTTTTCTCCATTAAAGACAGTGTTCCAGTTTTGTGGTTGTCAGTGATATTATTTTACTGCGCTCCTAACGACCGAAACGTAAGCCCTGGGGAAGCGAGCCGGTGGATCTGGGTAACTCACCGCTCTGCGTGAAGCCAGGCGACCCACGCTGCCGTCCTGATCCAAGCTCCCTTGCTCTGCCCCTCTACCGCCTCCGTTGCCATGGGTAACTGGGGCAGCTGTTCCCATTGAGCCCCCCCCCCCCCCCCCCATTTTATTAAAATAAAACATCTGTCGTTTGGACAATTTATACCAGATCTGAAGATTGAATTGTGATATTATTATCTTATCAGGTGCGTTGATATTTTGCGACGCTCCTTTTGGCTGTAGAGTGTCGCTAGGCTGAGACAGAGTCACAGGTGGGATAACGATCTGCTCTCATCTCAGACGACGCTGCTGGGGGGGGGGGGGGGGGGGGGGGGGGGGGGGGGGGGGGGGGGGGGGGGGGGGGGGGGGGGCGCGTCTGAAACCCGTCTGTCTGTCCGTCAGCTTGGCAAAGAGGAGGGAGGGACTCTCGGTACAAAGATGGATAAACTAACACACGCACACACGCGCACACACACACACACAGATACAGATGAGCACACAGATAATACATCACATGCATAAAGAGAGCAAAACACAGCAGGACAGTGAGAGGCTAAGACAGCGCTGGCAGCAGGATCCCAATCCCACGCACTCGCACATGTATGCGGCCACACCCGTGCGCACACGCACACACACACACACACACACACACACACAGGAGACGCACTCGCATCGGGCCAGTGTTGGGGTCAGGCGCCACCGTTTAGCAGCAGCAGGGTCGTAGCGCCAGCCCAGACAGGAAGCAGGGTCCATTAGCATGACGCCTGCAACTAGGTGCACCACCTGCATTCAATTTGCCCTCCTTTATGCTAGCGAGTGGCTACTCATCTCCCGCTGAGGAGCGGCTATGCACTCCAGGAGCCCAGCTCTGATTGGCCTGTGTTTCCACCGAGGAGCGCTTCCGTTCGAGACAAGTGTGGCGACCATCCCCCCCCCCCCCCCCCCCCCCCCTTCCCATCCTGTGGCAGTTGCAGCGACACGCAGGCCATTTCCATAAAATGGTTCCCCTCAGAGGCTTTTTTTGTTTTAAACGGGTCCCTATAAGTGTTCTGGCGGGGGTCCGACACGCGCGCTGGCGTTCTGGAATGGGATTTTGTTTTCGCTCGGTTGCGCGGCGACTGCTTCCAGGCAACACATCAGATGAGTGGATTCAGTCTCCGCGAGGACTTTGTTTTAGGACCTCCGGGATTTTAGTTACATTTTAAACGTGGCTCTTGAACAGACATTGCGAGGAAAACAACGGCTGGATTTCAACACAACCGTCAAGAATAACTGGCGGACATTTTAAAGGAACACAAACGAAAGCAATCATGCCGGCTGAGGCATAATCGAATTGTTTATCAGCTTGCTTTCAGGGGATATTTTGCCCCTGGTTCTATTTCATTCTGAAAGAACCACAATGCACACATTCTCCTTTTTATTGTTCTAGGAGTGTGGAATTACTTGCCATTACTGTTGGAGTGTTTGCGAGTTTATAATACAACCACAGGACTTCAATTAGACTACTAAAGTCTAACTAAATAAGCAACTGAATACTAAGCGTGGGAGAAGCTAAATGCATGGAAGCATAGCAGAGAACGTCAGACAGATGGGTGCCCATTATGTTTTTATAAAAGACTAAAATGATCGTTGTTGTTTGCGGTTGTCTATCCTGGTGATGTCTGCTCGGGGTGAATTATTGCAAGGCATTGTGTCAAGAAAGAAACATTTTGTTGTCAGTGTGGCAGAGGTGGACATTTGGACCAATGAAAATTAAAAGAGGAAGGGAATAGTCTTATGGGAGTTATTTTATATTGCACAAAGCCATATAAGAATGTGACAATGTGATCTCCTCGCCCGGTGCGAAAGACAGAAATGAGCTTCCGCGATTGGCCAGAGGCCTTGCTTCCTCCATGACATCACATCCGAAGGCACTCCCGCCATTTACATTCCTGTGTTTGTTTTACACATCCACAAAGCTTGGAAATCCATCTATATACAATCCCCAAAGAATCACAAAAGAATCGTAAATAAAAATAATATGAATGATATTACTTTCAATATTATGATTAAATATTTTTTAAGAGATTTGAAGCATCCAACGCAAATCCTATTTGAGTTTGGCATTGCACAATTCATTTGGATTATTTTCTTAAATGCCATGTTTTTTTAACTGGATTCTCAGTGGAGAAGTGATGAGACGTGATGAAGCCTTCACGGTCTTTTCTGCTTCTCAATAGCTGCTACATATTTACAGAGTAGACTCCACCTGGTCAAGCCAGGAGGGATCCCTAACAAGTAACTAGGATGCCAGCCAAGTGAACTCTGACCTCTACAGTGCTGTGGTAGCAGATAAAAAAAATCCAATACACCAAGTGGGAAGTGGGCTGAGCTGTCGTATAATGTATAGAAATGCAGAGAATACCTTGACTTTATATATGTCTGCGTGTACCCTTCACCACACCCAAGGTTTGGACGTTGAGAATCTCAAATTGCCATCCTAAAACATTTTACTAGCTAAACCTGATCACCACATTATTTACATTTCTGAATTGATGTTTCTTCAACCAAACCAGTGCAAATCTCACGTCTTTCCAAATAACAAATACATATTTGTTTCGTGCGAGGATGATTTTGCCCACACATAAACTGCAGCTTAGTTCCTTTGTTTAAAAAAAATTTCTGGGGCTCTCCGGTGACATGTTTAGCGCTAGAATGATTCTGTCCCACGTGATGGTAGGGTGAACCTGGCTTGTTAGGCCTGGCCTGGCTTCTATTGTCCTTGAGGGCAGATAGCTGTTAGCATACTAATGGATCCACCTGTTCTTACCACATTACCAGCTAAAGGGCAGAGGCAAGAGGCACTGTGCTGAGTGCACACAAACACACACACACACACACACACACAAGGACACCGTCACACACACACATGGACACACACGGACACACACACACTGACGCGCATTCGCGGACACAACCTGTCACAATATTGACCACCGCCTGCATGTCTTGTTCTCCTGCATTGCTGTACCATCCCTACATGTTTTACAGCTGTTCCTAATCATTACTATTATTGCCATAGTCATGTAGCTCTGTGTGTGCGTGTGTGCGTGTGTGTGTGTGTGTGTGTGTGCGTGTGTGTGTGTGAGACGCAGGCCTGTAGTGTGCATGTATCCGTGTGAATGCGAGACCTGTAAAGAAGGACCAGGGGTGTCTGTGGCGTGTGCGTGT
>JACYXH010000010.1:427500-485155 GCA_026745465.1 Lota lota | reverse complement strand
TTGTGGTTTTGATGATGTTCGGGTGGGCGTTGTGGTGATCTGTGTGGCATTGTGGTGATCGCTGTGGTGATTATGATCAGTGTGGCATTGTGGTTTTGATGATCTGTGTGGCGTTGTGGTGATCGGTGTGGCGGTGTGGTGATCGGTGTGGCGTTGTGGTGATTATGATCGGTGTGTCGTTGTGGTGATCGGTGTGGCGGTGTAGTGATTGGTGTGGTGTTGTCGTTATGATGATCAGTGTGGCGTTGTGGTGATCTGTGTAGCGTTGTAAGGATGATGATCGGTGTGGCGATGTGGTGATCGGCGTGGCATTCTGGTTATTGGTGTAGTGATTATGATCAGTGTGGCGGTGTGGTCATGAATATCGGTGTGGCGTTGTCGTGATAATGATCGTTGTGGTGATTGGTGTGGCATTTTGGTTATGATGATCGGTGTGTCATTGTGGTGATCGGTGTGGCGTTTTGGGGTTGATGATCGGTGTGGCGTTGTGGTTATGATGATCAATGTTGCGTTGTGATGATCTGTGTCGTGTTTTGGTGATGATGATCGGTGTAACGTTGTGGTGATTGGTGTGGCGTTGTGGTTATTGGTGTGGTGATTATGATCAGTGTGGCGTTGTGGTTTTGATGATCGGTGTGGCGTTTTGGTGATCGGTGTTGCGTGATGGTAATCGGTGTGGCGTTGTGGTGATTGGTGTGGCGGTGTGGTTATGATGATCGGTGTAGCGTTGTGGTGATGATGATCTGTGTGGCTTTGTGGTTTTGATGATCAGTGTGGCGTTGTGTTGATCGTATGGCATTGTGGTGATGATGATCGTTGTGGCATTGTGGTGATCGGTGTAGCGGTGTGGTGTTCGGTGTGGCGTTGTGGTTTTGATGATCTTTGTGGCGTTGTCGTGATCGCTGTGGCGTGGTGGTTATCGGTGTGGCGTTGTGGTGATCATTGTGGCATTGCGGTGATTGGTGTAGTGATTATGATCAGTGTGGCGGTGTGGTCATGATGATCGGTGTGGAGTTGTGGTTATGATGATCAATGTTGCGTTGTGGTGATCTAAGTAGTGTTTTGGTGATGATGATCGGTGTAACGTTGTGGTGATTGGTTAGGCGTTGTGGTTATCGGTGTGATGATTATGATCAGTGTGGAGTTGTGGTGATCGGTGTGGCATTGTGTTGATCGAAGTGGCGTTGTGGTTATGATGATCAATGTTGAGTTGTGGTTATCTCTGTAGTGTTTTGGTGATGATGATCGGTGTAACGTTGTGGTGATCTGTGTGGCATTGTGGTGATCGCTGTGGTGATTATGATCAGTGTGGCATTGTGGTTTTGATGATCTGTTTGGCGTTGTGGTGATCGGTGTGGCGGTGTGGTTGTCGGTGTGGCATTGTGGTTTTGATGATTGGTTTGGCGTTGTGGTAATGTGTGTGGCGGTTTGATGATCTGTGTGGCGTTGTGGTTTTGATGATCAGTGTGGTGATTGTTGTGTTGGTGTTGTGATGATGATCGGTGTGGCGTTGAGGTTATGATGATTGGTTTGGCGTTGTGTAGATGTGTGTGGCGGTTTGATGATCGGTGTGGCGTTGTGGTTTTGATGATCGGTGTGGTGTTGTCGTTATGATGATCAGTGTTGCGTTGTGGTGATCTGTGTATCGTTGTTGAGATGATGATCGGTGTGACGTTGTGGTGATCGGTTTGGCATTGTGGTGATCGGTGAAGTGAGTATGATCAGTTTGGCGGTGTGGTCATGATGATCGGTGTGGCGTTGTGGTGATAATGATCGGTGTTGCATTGTGGTGATCGGTGTGGTGTTGTGGGGATGATGATTGTTGTGGCGTTGCGATGATCGGTGTGGCGTTGTGGTTATGATGATCAATGTTGCATTGTGGTGATCTGTGTAGTGTTTTGGTGATGATGATAGGTGTAACGTTGTGGTGATTGTTGTGGAGTTGTGGTGATTGGTGTGGTGATTATGATCACTGTTGCATTGTGGTTTTGATGATCGGTGTGGCGTTGTGGTGATCAGTGTGGCGTTGTGGTGATGATGATCGGTGTGGCGTTGTGGTGATCGAAGTGGCGGTGTGGTGATCGGTGTAGCGTTGTTGGGATCATGATCGGTGTGACGTTGTGGTTATCTGTGTGGCATTGTGGTGATCGGTGTAGTGATTATGATCAGTGTGGTGGTGTGGTCATGATGATCGATGTGGCGTTGTGGTGATCTGTGTAGCGTTGTGGTGATCGGTGTGGTGATTATGATCAGTGTGGCATTGTGGTTTTGATGATCGGTGTGGCATTGTGGTGATCGGTGTATTGATTATGATCAGTTTGGCGGTGTGGTCATGATGATCGGTGTGGCGTTGTGGTGGTAATGATCGGTGTTGCATGTTGGTATCGGTGTGGCGTTTTGGGGATGATGATTGTTGTGGTGATCGGTGTGGCGTTGTGGTTATGATGATCAATGTTGCGTTGTCGTGATCTGTGTAGTGTTTTGGTGATGATGATCGGTGTAACATTGTGGTAATCGGTGTGGCGTTGTGGTGATCGGTGTGGCGATTATGATCAGTGTTGCATTGTGGTTTTGATGATCGGTGTGGCGTTGTGGTGATCAGTGTGGCGTTGTGGTGATCGGTGTGGCGTTGTGGTTTTGATGATCAGTGTGGCGTTGTGGTGATCGGTGTGGAGTTGTGGTGATTGGTGTGGCGGTGTGGTGACGATGATCGGTGTGTTGTTGTGGTGATCGTTGTGTTGGTGTTGTGATGATTATCGGTGTGGCGTTGTGGTTATGATTATTGGTGTGGCGTTGTGGTGATGTGTGTGGCGGTTTGGTGATCGGAGTGGCGTTGTGGTTTTGATGATCGGTGTGGCGTTGTGGTGATCTATGTAGCGTTGTTGGGATCATGATCAGTGTCACGTTGTGGTGATCGGTGTGGCATTGTGGTGATCGGTGTAGTGATTATGATCAGTGTGGCGGTGTTGTGATCGGTGTGGCGTTGTGGTTTCGATGATCAGTGTAGCGTTGTGGTGATCGGTGTGGAGTTGTGGTGATTGGTGTGGCGGTGTGGTGATGATGATCGGTGTAGCATTGTGGTTATGATGATCGGTGTGGTGATCGGTGTGGCATTTTGGTGATGATGATCGTTGTGGTGATCGGTGTGGCAGTGATGTGATCGGTGTGGCGTTGTGGTTTTGATGATCAGTGTAGCGTTGTGGTGATCGGTGTGGAGTTGTTGTGATTGGTGTGGCGGTGTGGTGATGATGATCGGTGTAGCATTGTGGTTATGATGATCGGTGTGGCGTTGTGGTGATCGGTGTGGCATTTTGGTGATGATGATCGTTGTGGTGATCGGTGTGGCAGTGCGGTGATCGGTGTGGTGTTGTCGTTAGGATGATCAGTGTGGCGTTGTGGTGATCTGTAAAGCGTTGTTGTGAACATGATCGGTGTGACGTTGTGGTGATGTGTGTGGAATTGTGGTGATCGTTGTAGTGATTATGATCAGTGTGGTGGTGTGGTTATGATGATTGGTGTGGCGCTGTGGTAATCGGTGTGGCGGTTTAGTGATCGGTGAAGCGTTGTGGTTTTGATGATCGGTGTGGCATTGTGGTGATCGGTGTATTGATTATGATCAGTTTGGCGGTGTGGTCATGATGATCGGTGTGGCGTTGTGGTGGTAATGATCGGTGTTGCATGTTGGTATCGGTGTGGCGTTTTGGGGATGATGATTGTTGTGCTGATCGGTGTGGCGTTGTGGTTATGATGATCAATGTTGCGTTGTGGTGATCTGTGTAGTGTTTTGGTGATGATGATCGGTGTAACGTTTTGGTAATCGGTGTGGCGTTGTGGTGATCGGTGTGGCGATTATGATCAGTGTTGCATTGTGGTTTTGATGATCGGTGTGGCGTTGTGGTGATCAGTGTGGCGGTGTGTTGATCGGTGTGGAGTTGTGGTTTTGATGATCAGTGTGGCGTTGTGGTGATCGGTATGGAGTTGTGGTGATTGGTGTGGCGGTGTGTTTTTGTGGTGATCGTTGTGTTGGTGTTGTGATGATGATCGGTGTGGCGTTGTGGTTATGATTATTGGTGTGGCGTTGTGGTGATGTGTGTGGCGGTTTGGTGATCGGAGTGGCGTTGTGGTTTTGATGATCGGTGTGGCGTTGTGGTGATCTGTGTAGCGTTGTTGGGATCACGATAAATGTGGCATTGTGGTGATCGGTGTAGTGATTATGATCAGTGTAGCTCTGTGGTTTTGATTATCGGTGTGGCGTTGTGATAATCGGTGTGGCGGTTTGGTGATCAATGTAGCTCTGTGGTTTTGATGATCGGTGTGGTGTTGTGGTGATCGGTGTGGCGACGATGATTGCTGTGTCGTTGTGATGATCGCTGTGGCGTTGTAGTGATCCGTGTGGCGTTGTGGTCATGATTATCAGTGATACGTTGTGTTGATCGGTGTGGCATTGTGGTGATGATGATCGGTGTGGCATTGTATTGATTGGTGTAGCGGTGTGGTGATCGGTGTGGCGTTGTGGTTATGATGATCGGTGTGGCGTTGTGGTGATCGGTGTGGCGTTCTGGTGATGATGATCATTGTGGTGATCGTTGTGGCAGTGTGATGATCAGTGTGGCGTTGTGGTGATCTGTGAGGCGTTGTTGGGATCATGATCGGTGTGACGTTGTGGTGATCGGTTGGGCATTGTGGTGATCGGTGTACTGATTATGATCAGTGTGGCGGTGTGGTGATCGGTGTGGCGTTGTGGTTTTGATTATCAGTGTGGCGTTGTGGTGATCGGTGTGGAGTTGTGGTGATTGGTGTGGCGGTGTGGTGACGATGATTGGTGTGGTGTTGTGGTGATCGTTGTCTTGGTGTTGTGATGATGATCGGTGTGGCGTTGTTGTTATGATGATTGGTGTGGCGTAGTGGTTATGTGTGTGGCGGATTGGTGATCGTTTTGGCGTTGTGGTTTTGAAGATCGGTGTGGCGTTGTGGTTAAGATGATCGATGTGGTAATCGGTGTGGCGGTTTGGTGATCGGTGTAGCTCTGTGGTTTTGATGATCGTTGTGGTGATCGGTGTGGCGGTGTGGTGATAATGATTGCTGTGTCGTTGTGGTGATGATGATTGCTGTGTCGTTGTGGTGATGATGATTGCTGTGTCATTTTGGTGATCGCTGTGGCGGTGTAGTGATCCGTGTGGCGTTGTGGTCCTGATTATCAGTGATACGTTGTGTTGATCAGTGTGGCATTGTGGTGATGGTGATCGGTGTGGCGTTGTGGTTATGATGATCGATGTGGCGTTGTGGTGATCGGTGTGGCGTTGTGGTGATGATGATCGTTGTGGTGATCGGTGTGGCAGTGTGATGATCAGTGTGGCGTTGTGGTGATCTGTGTAGCGTTGTTGGGATCATGATCAGTGTGACGTTGTGGTGATCGGTGTGGAATTGTGGTGATCGTTGTAGTGATTATGATCAGTGTGGTGGTGTGGTTATGATGATCGGTGTGACATTGTGGTAATCGGTGTGGCGGTTAATTGATCGGTGAAGCGTTGTGGTTTAGATGATCGGTGTAGCGTTGTGATAATCAGTGTGGCGGTTTGGTGATCGGTGTAGCTCTGTGGTTTTGATGATCGTTGTGGTGATCGGTGTGGCGTTGTGATAATCGGTGTGGCGGTTTGGTGATCGGTGTAGCTCTGTGGTTTTGATGATCGTTGTGGTGATCGGTGTGGCGGTGTGGTGATAATGATTGCTGTGTCGTTGTGGTGATGATGATTGCTGTGTCGTTGTGGTTATGATGATTGCTGTGTCATTTTGGTGATCGCTGTGGCGGTGTAGTGATCCGTGTGGCGTTGTGGTCCTGATTATCAGTGATACGTTGTGTTGATCAGTGTGGCATTGTGGTGATGGTGATCGGTGTGGCGTTGTGGTTATGATGATCGATGTGGCGTTGTGGTGATCGGTGTGGCGTTGTGGTGATGATGATCGTTGTGGTGATCGGTGTGGCAGTGTGATGATCAGTGTGGCGTTGTGGTGATCTGTGTAGCGTTGTTGGGATCATGATCGGTGTGACGTTGTGGTGATCGGTGTGGAATTGTGGTGATCGTTGTAGTGATTATGATCAGTGTGGTGGTGTGGTTATGATGATCGGTGTGACATTGTGGTAATCGGTGTGGCGGTTAATTGATCGGTGAAGCGTTGTGGTTTAGATGATCGGTGTAGCGTTGTGATAATCAGTGTGGCGGTTTGGTGATCGGTGTAGCTCTGTGGTTTTGATGATCGTTGTGGTGATCGGTGTGGCGTTGTGATAATCGGTGTGGCGGTTTGGTGATCGGTGTAGCGCTGTGGTTTTGATGATCGGTGTGGTATTGTGGTGATCGGTTTGGCGGTGTGGTGATAATGATCGGTGTGGTGTTGTGGTGATCGGTGTGGCGTTGTGGTTATGATGATCAGTGTTACGTTGTGGTGATTGTAGTGGCATTGTGGTGATGATGATCGGTGTAGCATTGTGGTTATGATGATCGGTGTAGCGTTTTGGTGATGATGATCGTAGTGATGATCGATGTGGCAGTGTGGTGATCGGTGTGGTGTTGTCGTTATGATGATCAGTGTGGCGTTGTGGTGATCTGTAAAGCGTTGTTGGGAACATGATCGGTGTGACGTTGTGGTGATCGGTGTGGAATTGTGGTGATCAGTGTGGTGTTGTGGTGATCTGTGTAGCGTTGTTGGGATCATGATCGATGTGACGTTGTGGTGATCGGTTTGTCATTGTGGTGATCGGTGTACTGATTATGATCAGTGTGGCGGTGTGGTGATCGCTGTGGCGTTGTGGTTTTGATGATCAGTGTGGCGTTGTGGTGATCAGTGTGGAGTTGTGGTGATTGGTGTGGCGGTGTGGTGACGGTGATTGGTGTGGCATTGTGGTGATGATGATCGTTGTGTTGGTGTTGTGATGATGATTGGTGTGGCGTTGTGGTTATGATGATTGATGTGGCGTAGTGGTGATATGTGTGGCGGTTTGGCGATTGGTGTGCCTTTGTGATTTTGATGATCGGTGTGGCGTTGTGGTTATGGTGATCGATGTGGCGATGTGGTAATCAGTGTGGCGGTTTAGTAATCGGTGTAGCGTTGTGGTTTTGAAGATCGGTGTGGCGTTGTGGTTATGATGATCGGTGTCGCGTTGTGGTGATCGGAGTGGCGTTGTGGTGATCGGTGTGGCATTTTGGTTATGATGATCAGGGTTACGTTGTGGTGATCGTAGTGGCATTGTGGTGATGATGATCGGTGTGGCGTTGTGGTTTTGATGATGGGTGTGGCATTGTGGTTATGATGATCAGTGTGGCGATGTGGTAATCAGTGTGGCGGTTTGGTGATCGGTGTAGCGCTGTGGTTTTGATGATCGGTGTGGTGTTGTGGTGATTGGTGTGGCGGTGTGGTGATAATGATCGGTGTGGCGTTGTGGTGATCGGTGTGGCGTTGTGGTGATCGGTGTGGCGTTGTGGTTATGATGATCAGTGTTACGTTGTGGTGATCGTAGTGGCATTGTGGTGATGATGATCGTGTGGCGTTGGGGTGATCGGTGTGGCGTTTTGGTGATGATGATCGTTGTGGCGTTGTGGTGATCGGTGTGGCGTTCTGGTGATGATGATCGTTGTGGTGATCGGTTTGGCAGTGTGATAATCAGTGTGGCGTTGTGGTGATCTGTGTAGCGTTGTTGTGATCTTGATCGGTGTGACTTTGTGGTGATCGGTGTAGTGATTATGATCAGTGTGGCGGTATGGTGATCGGTGTGGCATTGTGGTTTTGATGATCAGTATGGCGTTGTGGTGATCGGTGTGGAGTTGTGGTGATTGGTGTGACGGTGTGGTGACGATGACCGGTGTTGTCTTGTGGTGATCGTTGTGTTGGTGTTGTGATGATGATCGGTGTGGCGTTATGGTTATGATTATTAGTGTGGCGTTGTGGTGATGTGTGTGGCGGTTTGGTGATCGGTGTGGCGTTGTGGTTTTGATGATCAGTGTGGCGTTGTGGTTATGATGATCGGTGTGGCGTTGTGATAATCGGTGTGGCGATTTGGTGATCGGTGTAGCTCCGTGGTTTTGATGATCGTTGTGGTGATCGGTGTGGCGTTGTGGTTTTGATGATCGGTGTGGCGTTGTGGTTATGATGATCGATGTGGCGATGTGGTAATCGGTGTGGCGGTTTAGTGATTGGTTTAGCGCTGTGGTTTTGATGATTTGTGTGGTGTTGTGATGATCAGTGTGGCGTTGTGGTTATGATGATCGGTGTGGCGTTGTGATAATCGGTGTGGCGATTTGGTGATCGGTGTAGCTCGGTGGTTTTGATGATCGTTGTGGTGATCGGTGTGGCGTTGTGGTTTTGATGATCGGTGTGGCGTTGTGGTTATGATGATCGATGTGGCGATTTGGTAATCGGTGTGGCGGTTTAGTGATCGGTGTAGCGCTGTGGTTTTGATGATTTGTATGGTGTTGTGGTGATCGGTGTGGCGGTGTGGTGATAATGATCGGGGTGGCGTTGTGTTGATGATGATCGGTGTAGCATTGTGGTTATGATGATCGGTGTGGCGGTTTGGTGATCGGTGTGTCGTTGTGGTTTTTATGATCAGTGTGGCGTTGCGGTTATGATGATCGGTGTGGCGTTGTGATAATCGGTGAGGCGGTTTGGCGATCGGTGTAGCTCCGTGGTTTTGATGATCGTTGTGGTGATCGGTGTGGCGTTATGGTTTTGATGATCGGTGTGGCGTTGTGGTTATGATGATCGATGTGGCGATTGTGGTGATCGGTGTGGCATTGTGGTAATCGGTGTAGTGATTATGATCAGTGTGGCGGTGTGGTGATCGGTGTGGAGTTGTGGTGATTGGTGTGGCGGTGTGGTGACGATGATCGGTGTGTTGTTGTGTTGATCGTTGTGTTGTTGTTGTGATGATGATCGGTGTGGCGTTGTGGTGATCGGTGTGGCGGTGTGGTGATCGGTGTAGCGTTGTTGGGATCATGATCGGTGTGACGTTGTGGTAATCTGTGTGGCATTGTGGTGATCGGTGTAGTGATTATGATCAGTGTGGCGGTGTGGTCATGATGATCGATGTGGCGTTGTGGCAATCTGTGTAGCGTTGTGGTGATCGGTGTGGTGATTATGATCAGTGTGGCATTGTGGTTTTGATGATCGGTGTGGCATTGTGGTGAACGGTGTAGTGATTATGATCAGTTTGGCGGTGTGGTCATGACGATCGGTGTGGCGTTGTGGTGATAATGATCGGTGTTGCATGTTGGTATCGGTGTGGCGTTGTGGGGATGATGATTGTTGTGGTGATCGGTGTGGCGTTGTGGTTATGATGATCAATGTGGCGTTGTGGTGATCTGTGTAGTGTTTTGGTGAAGATGATCGGTGTAACGTTGTGGTAATCGGTGTGGCGTTGTGGTGATCGGTGTGGCGATTATGATCAGTGTTGCATTGTGGTTTTGATGATCGTTGTGGTGATCAGTGTGGCGGTGTGGTGGTCGGTGTGGCGTTGTGGTTTTGATGATCAGTGTGGCGTTGTGGTGATCGGTGTGGAGTTGTGGTGATTGGTGTGGCGGTATGGTGACGATGATCGGTGTGTTGTTGTGGTGATCGTTGTGTTGGTGTTGTGATGATTATCGGTGTGGCGTTGTGGTTATGATTATTGGTGTGGCGTTGTGGTGATTTGTGTGGCGGTTTGGTGATCGGAGTGGCGTTGTGGTTTTGATGATCTGTGTGGCGTTGTGGTTATCTGTGTAGCGTTGTTGGGATCATGATCAGTGTGACGTTGTGGTGATCGGTGTGGCATTGTGGTGATCGGTGTAGTTATTATGATCAGTGTGGCGGTGTGGTGATCGGTGTGGCGTTGTGGTTTTGATGATCAGTTGGGCGTTGTGGTGATCGGTGTGGAGTTGTGGTGATTGGTGTGGCGGTGTGGTGACGATGATCGGTGTGGTGATCGGTGTGGCGGTGTGGTGAAAATGATCGGTGTGGCGTTGCAGTGATCGGTGTGGCATTGTGGTGATCGGTGTGGCGGTGTGGTGATCGGTGTGGTGTTGTGGTTTTGATGATCAGTGTGGCGTTGTGGTGATTGGTGTGGTGATGATGATCGGCGTTGTGGTGATTATGATCGGTGTGGCGTTGTGGTGATCGGTGTGGTGATTATGATCAGTGTTGCATTGTGGTTTTGATGATCGGTGTGGCATTGTGGTGATCGGTGTGGAGTTGTGGTTATGATGATCGGTGTGGCGTTGTGGTGATCGGTGTGGCGTTTTGGTGATGATGATCGTTGTGGTGATCGGTGTGGCAGTGCGGTGATCGGTGTGGTGTTGTCGTTATGATGATCAGTGTGGCGTTGTGGTGATCTGTAAAGCGTTGTTGTGAACATGATCGGTGTGACGTTGTGGTGATCGGTGTGGAATTGTGGTGATCGTTGTAGTGATTTTGATCAGTGTGGTGGTGTGGTTATGATGATCGGTGTGGCGTTGTGGTAATCGGTGTGGCGGTTTAGTGATCGGTGAAGCGTTGTGGTTTTGATGATCGTGTGGCGTTGTGGTTATGATGATTGGTGTGGCGTTGTGGTGATATGTGTGGCGGTTTGGTGATCGGAGTGGCGTTGTGGTTTTGATGATCGGTGTGGCGTTGTGGGTATGATGATCGATGTGGCGATGTGGTAATCGGTGTGGCGGATTAGTGTTCGGTGTAGCGTTGTGGTTTTGAAGATCGGTTTAGCATTGTGATAATCGGTGTGGCGGTTTGGTGATCGGTGTAGCGATAATGATCGGTGTCGCGTTGTGGTGATCGGTGTGGCGTTGTGGTGATCGGTGTGGCGTTGTGGTTATGAAGATCAGTGTTACGTTGTGGTGATCGTAGTGGCATTGTGGTGATCGTTGTAGTGATTATGTTCAGTGTGGTGGTGTGGTTATGATGATCGGTGTGGCGTTGTGGTAATCGGTGTGGCGTTTAGTGATCGGTGAAGCGCTGTGGTTTTGATGATCGGTGTGGCGTTGTGGTAATCGGTGTGGCGGTTTGGTGATAGGTGTAGCTCTGTGGTTTTGATGATCGTTGTGGTGATCGGTGTGGCGGTGTGGTGATGATGATTGCTTTGTCTTTGTGGTGATCGCTGTTGCTGTGTAGTGATCCGTGTGGCGTTGTGGTTATGACTATCAGTGATATGTTGTGTTGATCAGTGTGGCATTGTGGTGATGATGATCGGTGTGGCATTGTAATGATCGGTGTGGCGTTTTTGTTATGATGATCGGTGTGGTGTTGTGGTGATTGGTGTGGCGGTGTGGTGATAATGATCGGTGTGGTGATCGGTGTAGCGCTGTGGTTTTGATGATCGGTGTGGTGTTGTGGTGATCGGTGTGGCGGTGTGGTGATAATGATCGGTGTGGTGATCGGTGTGGCGTTGTGGTTATGATGAACAGTGTTACGTTGTGGTGATCGTAGTGGCATTTTGGTGATGATAATCGGTATAGCATTGTGATTATGATGATCGATGTGGCGTTGTGGTGATCGGTGTGGAGTTTTGGTGATGATGATCGTTGTGGTGATCGGTGTGGCAGTGTGGTGATCGGTGTGGTGTTGTCGTTATGATGATCAGTGTGGCGTTGTGGTGATCTGTAAAGCGTTGTTGGGAACATGATCGGTGTGACGTTGTGGTGATCGGTGTGGAATTATGGTGATCGTTGTACTGATTATGATCAGTGTGGTGGTGTGGTTATGATGATCGGTGTGGCGTTGTGGTAATCGGTGTGGCGGTTTAGTCATCGGTGAAGCGTTGTGGTTTTGATGATCAGTGTGGCGTTGTGGTGATCGATGTGGAGTTGTGGTGATTGGTTTGGCCGTGTGGTGACGATGATCAGTGTGGTGATCGTTGTGTTGGTGTTGTGATGATGATCAGTGTTGCATTGTGGTTTTGATGATCGGTGTGGCGTTGTGGTGATCAGTGTGGCGTTGTGGTGATGATGATCGGTGTGGCGCTGTGGTGATCGATATGGCGGTGTGGTGATCCGTGTTGCGTTGTTGGGATCATGATCGGTGTGACGTTGTGGTAATCTAAGTGGCATTGTGTTGATCGGTGTAGTGATTATGATCAGTGTGGCGGTGTGGTCATGATGATCAATGTTGCGTTGTGGTGATCTGTGTAGTGATTTGGTGAAGATGACCGGTGTAACGTTGTGGTAATCGGTGTGGCGTTGTGGTGATCGTCGTGGCGATTATGATCAGTGTTGCATTGTGGTTTTGATGATCGGTGTGGCGTTGTGGTGATCAGTGTGGCGGTGTGGTGATCGGTGTGGAGTTGTGGTGATTGGTGTGGCGGTGTGGTGACGATGATCGGTGTGTTGTTGTGGTGATCGTTGTGTTGGTGTTGTGATGATTATCGGTGTGGCGTTGTGGTTATGATTATTGGTGTGGCGTTGTGGTTATGATTATTGGTGTGGCGTTGTGGTGATTTGTGTGGCGGTTTGGTGATCGGAGTGGCGTTGTGGTTTTGATGATCTGTGTGGCGTTGTGGTTATCTGTGTAGCGTTGTTGGGATCATGATCAGTGTGGCGGTGTGGTGATCGGTGTGGCGTTGTGGTTTCGATGATCAGTGTGGCGTTGTGGTGATCGGTGTGGAGTTGTGGTGATTGGTGTGGCGGTGTGGTTATGATGATCGGTGTGACGTTGTGGTGATCGGTGTGGCGTTTTGGTAATGATGATCGGTGTGGCATTGTAATGATCGGTGTGGTGATCGGTGTGGCGTTGTGTTGATCAGTGTGGCGTTTTGGTGATGATGATCGTTGTGATAATCGGTGTGGCGGTTTGGTGATCGGTGTAGTGCTGTGGTTTTGATAATCGGTGTGGTGTTGTGGTGATCGGTGTGGCGGTGCGGTGATAATGATCGGTGTAGCGTTGTGGTGATCGGTGTGGCGTTGTGTGGATCGCTGTGGCGTTGTGGTGATCATTGTGGCATTGCTGTGATTGGTGTAGTGATTATGATCAGTGTGGCGGTGTGGTCATGATGATCGTTGTGGTGATAATGATCGGTGTGGTGATTGGTGTGGCATTGTGGTTATGATGATCGGTGTGGCGTTGTGGTGATCGGTGTTGCGTTTTGGGGTTGATGATGGGTGTGGCGTTGTGGTTATGATGATCAATGTTGCGTTGTGGTGATCTATGTAGTGTTTTGGTGATGATGATCGGTGTAACGTTGTGGTGATTGGTGAAGCGTTATGGTTATCGGTGTGATGAATATGATCAGTGTGGCGTTGTGGTTTTGATGATCGTTGTGGTGATCGGTGTGGCATTGTGTTGATTGGTGTGGCTTTGTGATTATGATGATCAATGTTGCGTTGTGGTTATCTGTGTAGTGTTTTGGTGATGATGATCGGTGTAATGTTGTGGTGATCTGTGTGGCATTGTGGTGATCGTTGTGGTGATTATGATCAGTGTGGCATTGTGGTTTTGATGTTCTGTGTGGCGTTGTGGTGATCGTTGTTTCGGTGTGGTGATCGGTGTGGCGTTGTGGTTTTGATGATCAGTGTGGCGTTGTGGTGATTGGTGTGGTGATGATGATCGGTGTAGCGTTGTGGTGATGATGATCGGTGTGTCGTTGTGGTGATCGGTGTGGCGGTGTAATGATCGGTGTGGCATTGTGGTTTTGATGATCAGTGTGGCGATATGTTGATCGTAGTGGCATTGTGGTGATGATGATCGTTGTGGCATTGTGGTGATCGGTGTAGCGGTGTGGTGATCGGTGTGGCATTGTGGTTTTGATGATCAGTGTGGAATTGTGGTGATCGGTGTGGTGTTGTGGTGATCGGTGTGGCGTTGTGGTGATCATTGTGGCATTGCGGTGATTGGTGTAGTGATTATGATCAGTGTGGCGGTGGGGTCATGATGATCGGTGTGGCATTGTGGTGATAATGATCGGTGTGGCGTTGTGGTGATTGGTGTGGCATTGTGGTTATGATGATCGGTGTGGCGTTGTGGTGATCGGTGTTAGGTTTTGGGGTTGATGATCGGTGTAGCGTTGTGGTTATGATGATCAATGTTGCGTTGTGGTGATCTGTGTAGTGTTTTGGTGATGATGATCGGTGTAACGTTGTGGTGATTGGTGTGGCGTTGTGGTTATCGGTGTGGTGATTATGATCAGTGTGGCGTTGTGGTTTTGATGATCGGTGTGGCGTTGTGGTGATCGGTGTGGCATTGTGTTGATCGGTGTGGCGTTGTGGTTATGATGATCAATGTTGCGTTGTGGTTATCTGTGTAGTGTTTTGGTGATGATGATCGGTGTAACGTTGTGGTGATCTGTGTGGCATTGTGGTGATCGCTGTGGTGATTATGATCAGTGTGGCATTGTGGTTTTGATGATCTGTGTGGCGTTGTGGTGATCGGTGTGGCAGTGTGGTGATCGTTGTGTCGTTGTGGTTTTGATGATCAGTGTTACGTTGTGGTGATCGTAGTGGCATTGTGGTGATCGGTGTGGTGATCTGTGTGGCGTTGTGGTTATGATGATCAATGTTGCGTTGTGTTGATCTGTATAGAGTTTTTTTATGATGATGATTAGTGTGGCGTTGTGGTGATCGTTGTGGTGATTGGTGTGGCAGTGTGATTATGATGATCGGTGTGGCGTTGTGGTTATGATGATCGGTGTGGCATTGTGGTGATCGGTGTGGCGTTGTGGTGATTGGAGTGGCGGTGGGGTGATGATGATCGGTGTGGCGTTGTGGTGATGATGATCGGTGTGTCGATGTGGCGGTGTAGTGATCGGTGTGGTGTTCTCATTATGATGATCAGTGTGGCGTTGTGGTGATCTGTGTAGCGTTGTTTGGATGATGATCGGTGTGGTGTTGTGGTGATCGGTGTGGTGATAATGACCGGTGTGGCGTTGTGGTGATCGGTGTGGCGTTGTGTTGATCGATGTGGCGTCGTGGTTATGATGATCAGTGTTACGTTGTGATGATCGTAGTGACATTGTGGTGATGATGATCGGTGTAGCATTGTGGTTATGATGATCGGTGTGGCGTTGTGGTGATCGGTGTGGCGTTTTGGTGATGATGATTGTTGTGGTGATCGGTGTGGCAGTGTGGCAATCGGTGTGGTGTTGTAGTTATGATGATCAGTGTGGTGTAATGTTGATCTGTATAGCGTTGTTGTGAACATGATCGGTGTGACGTTGTGGTGATCGGTGTGGAATTGTGGTGATCGTTGTAGTGATTATGATCAGTGTGGCGGTGTGGTTATGATGATCGGTGTGGAGTTGTGATAATCGGTGTGGCGGTTTGGTGATCGGTGTAGCTCTGTGGTTTTGATTATCGGTGTGGTGTTGTGGTGATTGGTGTGGCGCTGTGGTGATGACGATTGCTGTGTCGTTGTGGTCATCAGTTTGGCGGTGTAGTGATCCGTGTGGCGTTCTGGTTATGATTATCAGTGATACGTTGTGTTGATCGGTGTGGCATTGTGGTGATGATGATTGGTGTGGCATTGTAATGATCGATTTGGCGGTGTGGTGATCGGTGTGGCGTTGTGGTTATGATGATCGGTGTGGTGTTGTGGTGATCGGTGTGGCGTTCTGGTGATGATGATCGTTGTGGTGATCGGTGTGGCAGTGTGATGATCAGTGTGGCGTTGTGGAAATCTGTGCAGCGTTGTTGGGATCATGATCGGTGTGACGTTGTGGTGATCGGTGTGTCATTGTGGAAATCGGTGTAGTGATTATTATCAGTGTGGGGGTGTGGTGATCGGTGTGCTGTTGTGGTTTTTATGATCAGTGTGGCGTTGTGGTGATCGGTGTGGTGTTGTGGTGATTGGTGTGGTGACGATCATCGGTGTGGTGTTGTGGTGATCGTTGTGTTGGTGTTGTGATAATGATCGGTGTGGTGTTGTGGTTATGATTATTGGTGTGGCGTTGTGGTGATGTGTGTGGCGGTTTGTTTATCGTTGTGGCGTTGTGGTTTAGATGATCGGTGTGGCGTTGTGGTGACGATGATCGGTGTGGTGTTGTGGTGATCGGTGTGGCATTGTGTTGATCAGTGTGGCGTTTTGGGGATGATGATCGTTGTGATAATCGGTGTGGTGGTTTGGTGATCGGTGTAGTGCTGTGGTTTTGATAATCGGTGTGGTGTTGTGGTGATCGGTGTGGCGGTGTGGTGATAATGATCGGTGTAGCGTTGTGGTGATCGGTGTGGCGTTGTGGTGATCGCTGTGGCGTTGTGTTGATCATTGTGGCATTGCTGTGATTGGTGTAGTGATTATGATCAGTGTGGCGGTGTGGTCATGATGATCGGTGTGGCGTTGTGGTGATAATGATCGGTGTGGTGATTGGTGTGGCATTGTGGTTATGATGATCGGTGTGGCGTTGTGGTGATCGGTGTTGCGTTTTGGGGTTGATGATCGGTGTGGCGTTGTGGTTATGATGATCAATGTTGCGTTGTGGTGATCTGTGTAGTGTTTTGGTGATGATGATCGGTGTAATGTTGTGGTTTTGATGATCTGTGTGGCGTTGTGGTGATCATTGTTTCTGTGTGGTGATCGGTGTGGCGTTGTGGTTTTGATGATCAGTGTGGCGTTGTGGTGATTGGTGTGGTGATGATGATCGGTGTAGCATTGTGGTGATGATGATCGGTGTGTCGTTGTGGTGATCGGTATGGCGGTGTAATGATCGGTGTGGCGTTGTGGTTTTGATGATCAGTGTGCCGATGTGTTGATCGTAGTGGCATTGTGGTGATGATGATCGTTGTGGCGTTGTGGTGATTGGAGTGGCGGTGTGGTGATGATGATCGGTGTGGCGTTGTGGTGATGATGATCGGTGTGTCGGTGTGGCGGTGTAGTGATCGGTGTGGTGTTGTCATTATGATGATCAGTGTGGCGTTGTGGTGATCTGTGTAGCGTTGTTTGGATGATGATCGGTGTGACGTTGTGGTGATCGGTGTGGCATTGTGGTGATCGGTGTAGTGATTATGATCAGTGTGGCGGTGTGGTGATCGGTGTGGCGTTGTGGTTTTGATGATCAGTTGGGCGTTGTGGTGATCGGTGTGGAGTTGTGGTGATTGGTGTGGCGGTGTGGTAACGATGATCGGTGTTGTGTTGGTGTTGTGATGATGATCGGTGTGGCGTTGTGGTTATGATTATTGGTTTGGCGTTGTGGTGATGTGTGGCGGTTTGGTGATCGGTACGAAGTTGTGGTTTTGATGATCGGTGTGGCGTTGTGGTTATGATGATCGATGTGGCGATGTGGTAATCGGTGTGGCGGTTTAGTGATCGGTGAAGCGTTGTGGTTTTGATGATCAGTGTGGCGTTATGATAATCGTTGTGGCGTTGTGGTGATCGGTGTAGAGTTGTGGTGATTGGTGTGGCGGTGTGGTGACGATGATCGGTGTGGTGATCGTTGTGTTGGTGTTGTGATGATGATCGGTGTGGCGTTGTGGTTATGATGATTGGTCTGGCGTTGTGGTTATGTGTGTGGCGGTTTGGTGATTGGTGTGGCGTTGTGGTTTTGATGATCGGTGTGGCGTTGTGGTTATAATGATCGATGTGGCAATGTGGTAATCGGTGTGGTGGTTTAGTGATCGGTGTAGCGTTGTGGGTTTGAAGATCGGTGTAGCGTTGTGTTAATCGATGTGGCGGCTTGGTGATCCGTGTAGCGCTGTGGTTTTGATGATCGGTGTGGTGTTGTGGTGATCGGTGTGGCGGTGTGGTGATAATGATCGGTGTGATGATCGGTGTGGCGTTGTGGTTATGATAATCAGTGTTACGTTGTGGTGATCGTAGTGGCATTGTGGTGATGATGATCGGTGTGGCAGTGTGGTGGCAGTGGTGCGTGTGTGTGATGATCGATGTCGTTGTGGTGATCTGTTGCTTTGTTGGGTGATGAGGTGTGTGTGTTGTGGTGATCGGTGTGAATGGTGTGGTGATCGTTAGTGATTATGATCGTGTGGCGGTGTGGTTATGAGGATCGTGTTGCGTTGTGGTTTGGGTGGGTGTGTGGTGTTAGTGGTGTGTGGCGTGTGGGTTGATCGGTGTGTGCGTTGGTGTTGTCGGTGTGGCTGGGGTGATCGGTGTGGCGTGTGGTTTGATGATTGTTGTGGTGATCGTTGTGGTCGATGATGATTGCTTGTGTCGTTGTGGTGATCGGTGTGGCGGTGTGTGATGGGTGGTAACTGTGGTGTTATGATTATGGTGTGGTGTGATTGTGGCGGTGTGGGCATGTGGTGTTGTTTGTTGTAGGATGGGGATTGTTAATGTGGTGTGGGTGATCGGTGTGGCGGTGTGGTGATGATGTGGCGTTGGTGTGCGCGTGTGTGTTCGGTGTTGTTTGGAGTATGATGAGCGGTGGGGGTGGTGATGGGTGTGGCATGTGGTTATGGTGTGCGTGTGGCGTTGGTGATCGGTGTGGTGTTGGGGATGGTGATCGGTTTGGTTTGTGGCGTTGTGGTTATGATGATTGGCGTGTATCGGTGTGGTGTTGTAGCGTTTTGGTTGATTGATGGTCTGGGTGTGATGTTGTGTTTGATGCGAGTGGATGTGGTGTTTGGTGATTATTGATGAGTTGATGTTGTGGCGTTTTTGATGTTTGAGGTTTGTGTTCGATTGAGTCGGTTTCATGATTGTTGTTATGTGTGGTGATGTGTCGGTGTGTTTGTGTTGATTGTGCGTGTGTTTTGAGGTGTGGTGTGTGGTTAATCGTGTGGTTTGTGGGTGTTTGTTGGTGGTGTGATTGATGATCGGTGTGTTTGTGGTGATCGGTCTGTTGTGTTATGTGTTGGTATGGTGATCGTGTGGGGTGTTGATGATTCGTTTGTGGCGTTGTTGAGAGGTGTGGCGGTGGTGGGGATGTGTGGATCGTGTGTGGTGTTGTGGTGTTTTATGTTGCGTTATGTATGATCGATTTATATATATATTTGATTTATATATATATATATATATATATATATATATATATATATATATATATATATATATATATATATATATAGCGTCGTTCAATAACCCCAAGGCCCTTTACAGGGATGGGGAGAAACCAAAAGAGGAACAGAAAACAAACAAGTGACTCGCGGGAGAGACCAAACGCGTGGCTAGGCGGGGGTCATCAGCCTTCTGAAGAGGCTGATGACCCAGGCATGTTCCAGGCATGTTGGTCGTTTTTACTCTTATTTTATATGTTTATCTCTTTTTAATTTGTACTACTGTCCTGTACTTTGTGCCATGACACCTGGCATGGTCATTTACAGAGCACAGTAGCAGGTACCACCCAGATTATGTTGACATAACAACGAGAGCTGATTGGCTCAGTAATTGAAGTTGGTGCGACCCAGGCGGTTCACTGTGGTTGTCTGTGACCTAAGGACTCTAAGGTTCTTCTAAGCGGGTATCACAGACATTGATTATGCAGCCAGCAAGCAATCCCAAATTGAATTTTGTTAAGAGATTTACATCCATTCAACTTGGGCTCAAACTTCTTAGACCTGCTCCATGATCAACCAAAGGGGGGGGGGGGGGGGGGGGGGGGGGGGGGGGGGGGGGGGGTGGGGGGGGGGGGGGGGGGGGGGGGGGGCGTAGATTGGTTTCAACTTCATGATCCAAATACACTTTGCTGTTGCCTACAGAGGCGCTTCGTCTTCTTCTACAGATAAACTCTTCTCTGAGCTAACATTGTTGCTCGTGGGGGATCGGACATCTTCTTTTTGCAGGGTCCTCCGTTGAGAGTGTTTCATATCGAACACCTAGTCTCGTTCATCGACAGAACCATGAAAAATAACCAGGCTGACCCGACGACGGTAATCTATCAAAACAAAGCATAAATAAAGAATTCAAGATGTAACCATGTAGGAGAAAAACTAAGAGCGAAACATCGTTTTTTTGAAACTATAACTTAGTTCAATTCTCTATTCTTCCGACTTCGCTTGACTTAACGAGTGCAGAGTCATTCAGAAAACTCTCGCTGCGCTAGGCCGTGCGACATCGAACGAGAAGTGAGAGGGCGAGTAAGC
Organism: Lota lota; assembly: GCA_026745465.1. NCBI lineage: Eukaryota > Metazoa > Chordata > Actinopteri > Gadiformes > Lotidae > Lota > Lota lota. Next base: position 465,182 of record JACYXH010000010.1, on the reverse strand, counting down.
AGCTTCATTTCCTGTGTCACAGTGTGCAGGTGAGGGGGGGGGGGGGGGGGGGGGGGGTGATACATGTGCAACATTGGCTCTCAGATAAAAACATCTGGGGCCACCCGGACAAAGGGATTCACACACTACTGAACAAACACATGGCAAGGCCAAACAAACAACGCACACGCACGCACGCACGCACGCACACACACACGGTCCTCCCCCCCCCCCCCCCCCCCCCCCCCCCCCCCACCACCACCACCACATTGTGTGTACACACAGCCATAAACACGTGGAGGTGTTTTTACATGTTCAACGCTACAAGGAGGAGAGACCACCCTGATCTCCCATTCACAGAGAGAAAGCAGGGATTGGAATAATCTACTAAGAATGGATATTCCCCAGCTGCAGGCTTGGGTTAGGATCGCTGTATTACAGCAGCTCAGAAGGACTTTGATAGCTAATTAGGATTTGATATCAGTTTCAGCATGTCCATAGTAGAATAATGTGCATGTGTGTGTTTATTGATCAGTTTGTGTATTATTGTGTGAGAGTGTGTGTGTGTGTGTTTGATAGTATCAAGTGTGTGTGAGTGTGTATCAATGTGTGTGTCCCTGCGTGTGCGAGCATATGGGTGTGTGTGTTGGACTCACGGTGATTTTGCTGGCCCTGTTGAGGGCCGCCACCCAGTCCTTCATGTCCACCACGTCGTTGGCTTGGAGGAAGTACCGGCGGGAAACAGCGTTGATGACTGCAGAGGACAGATATAACTGGAGTGTTCGCGGCGTTCTTACAGCGTTTATTTCAGTTACCGCCCGTTGGTCCACAATCTGTCTTCATGCGTCACCGCCGAAGCGCGGCTACATTTCCGCTCGCGAGAAAAGCTGAAATAAAACTCACCGAAGCAGAACTCCGTCTTTGGCTTCTGCTTCAGCGAAGCTTCATTCACCTGTCGGAGAGAGGAGAGCGAGTTCAGATCTTTGTCATCAAATGGTATCTAGTTGCCGGGGCGACGTCTGCACGGCCTGGGGCGACGCGTGATTGGCTGTCAGCACTGTCAGTCTGGCGAAGCCCCTCCCATCTGGGAGGAGCGTCTGGAACTCTTCGCACCGTGAGCGCGTGCTGAGCGCGTGCTGAGCGCGTGCTGAGCGCGTGCTGAGCGCGTGCTGAGCGCGTGCTGAGCGCGTGCTGAGCGCGTGCTGAGCGCGTGCTGAGCGCGTGCTGAGCGCGTGCTGAGCGCGTGCTGAGCGCGTGCTGAGCGCGTGCTGAGCGCGTGCTGAGCGCGTGCTGAGCGCGTGCTGAGCGCGTGCTGAGCGCGTGCTGAGCGCGTGCTGAGCGCGTGCTGAGCGCGTGCTGAGCGCGTGCTGAGCGCGTGCTGAGCGCGTGCTGAGCGCGTGCTGAGCGCGTGCTGAGCGCGTGGAGCTTCTTCGGGCTTCCTTTGCGCTAGAGCTGGACCGGGACTGTAGCGCAGCGCACGGCCCAAACACACACCGCCCAAACACACACCGCCCAAACACACACCGCCCAAACACACACCGCCCAAACACACACCGCCCACCCAAACACACACCACCCAAACACACACCGCCCAAACACACACCGCCCAAACACACACCACCCAAACACACACCACCCAAACACACACGGCCGATCCAGTGGGCCACAAGATGAGATGTACTCTATTCAATCAGAAGGAAAGTACAGGACAGTCGTCGAACGATGATGTCCTGTACTTTCCGCTGTGACGAACCAAATGTTCCCGTGGGACGCACAAAACTGTGTGTTTAAATACAATGTATCTAAACGCACACGTAGTGGCGATGTTAATTGCACAATAAAGAAGCCAACATCACAGTTGAGGAAGACATTAATGATGGTATGTACTACAGTATACTGAGCATTAGACATAAGTACGGTGCTTCTAGGGTCCTTAAGTAAGGTACTCACAGCATGTCACTTAAGCCCCTTTCCCACTGGACAAAAATCCCACAACCATCTGCCCTTTGTCCCGAGTGGGAAAGGTTACGTCGGCATTCAATCCCGGGACAAATGACTCCGCGGAAGTCCCGGTATCAATCGGCTCCAGCTCCGACCGGCAGCGATGGAAACACGACACCCGAGATGACTCTCATTTTCCCCCTCTTCTGTCTTGACACCATGACGTCCGTCAAATGAGTCGTGAAAGAGACACGGAATACCTGACTGATATTAAAAAAGGGTCACCACCTTAACATTTCCCTGGCCTGCGTGCTGCTCTCTACTGTTCACTAACCCTGCATCAGGACGCCGGACGTTCCCACCAGGCATAAATGGGAGAGGCCCACCCGTCACTGCTTATGGGAAAGGAGGGAATCGCGGGTTTTCCCACGTTTAAGAAAGCTGCGGATACACACTCATTTGGGTGGGAAAGGGGTTTTACAGGCGAGCTTTACCTTGGAGATGTAGGTGAGCTTCAAGCTGCCGACAGAGCAGGCCCCGCTAGGCAGATTCTACACACAAACACAAACACCCATTGGTCCAACAGTCCACGGTCATAGAATCCCATTGGTCGATTTCACTTCCTCTTTTCTGTTTATGTCTGTTCAACTGTTTGTCGCCATAGGTCATGTGTGTACATGTGTACGTTTATGTGTGTGTTATTGTGTACGTTTATGTGTGTGTGTGTGTGTGTGTGTGTGTGTGTGTGTGTGTGTGTGTTATTGTGTACATGTGTGTGTGTGTGTTATTGTGTACGTGTGTGTGTGTGTGTTATTGTGTACATGTGTGTGTGTGTGTTATTGTGTACATGTGTGTGTGTGTGTTATTGTGTACATGTGTGTGTGTGTGTTATTGTGTACATGTGTGTGTGTGTGTGTGTGTGTGTGTTATTGTGTACATGTGTGTGTGTGTGTGTGTGTGTGTGTTATTGTGTACATGTGTGTGTGTGTGTGTGTGTGTGTGTGTTATTGTGTACATGTGTGTGTGTGTGTGTGTGTGTGTGTGTGTGTGTGTGTGTGTGTGTGTGTGTGTGTGTGTGTGTGTGGACAGCACCTGTGGGTTGTCCATGTACCACAGCAGAGCGTTGCTCTGTGTATCCAGGATGAAGTATCGCCTGAGGAAGCGGCTGCTGTTCTCCTTCTCCTCCAGGTCCAGGAAGCCACACACTCGGTTCAGCCTGTCCACGTACGGCATGCTGCTGCTGCTGCTGCTGCTGCTAGGACATATCACTGCAGCCCACAGAAACACAGGCAGGGGACTCAGGCACCGCACTCACCGACAAACACCCAACATACACCCAGACAGACTGGCCTTAGTCTCCGGCCTTCAGACTCATGCACGATACAATGCACATGATGTACATGATACACACACCCTTTCCCTTCGTGTCAATGCCCAAACACTCACATGCACACACACTCACACTCACTTGCACACTCATGCATACTCACACACAGACAGATAAAACAGCAGTTCTTCATGTGACGTGATTGAGGCAGCGAGCTCACCCCAGGCTGAGACAGCCTCTCCACCACAGACACAAATTACAGAGTGCACTCCTCCAGTTCTGCACACACACACACATTTCTACCATCCAGAGAGGAGGGAGGGGAGGGGAGGGGAGGGGAGGGGAACGGAAAGAGAGAGAGAGAGAGATGAAAAAAGAGACAGAGAGAGGTAGAGAGATACAGAAAGACAGATTGAGAGAGACAAAGAGAGACACAGAAAGAGAGACAGAGCGAGATGAAGAGAGAGTCAGATGGAGAGAGAGACAGAGATGGAGAGAGAGATAGACAGACAGAAATGGAGAGAGAGACACAGAGAGATGGAGAGATAGTGAGACAGAGAGAGATGGAGAGACAGAGACAGAAATGGAGACAGAGAGAGATGGCGAGAGAGACACAAAGAGATTGAGAGATAGAGAGACAGAGAGAGATGGAGAGACAGACAGAAATGGAAAGACAGCGAGAGAGATGGAGAGATACAGAGAGATGGAGAGAGATAGAGACAGACAGACACAGAGAGGCATTCAGAGAGAGACTGAGAGAGGGCCAGAGTGGGAGAGAACAGGGGGCGTTGGTGGTGAGATGCATTGGTTGCTATGATGCATGGCTGTGAATCACTGAGCCATGGCCTGATTCCTCAAGGACAAATCAACAGACAGTAATTGTATGAATTCAGGTATGCCACAACCTAACCTCATTAGTTACTTTGAAAGACCATGCTATCTATGCCAGACATCTGACCTACATAGAAACGCTTTGTCCACCCTGGTTGACAAGAACACATGGTAGGCCCTCACTGAGGAAGAGATGGGATTATCCCAAACTCTTCAAGTTACAGATCCCTCTTCAACACCCACCTCACATTGGGACGTGCTTAATGTCCACCTTTCACCTGCTGCTCCTCATTCTAACACCATTCTCAGCAGACCTCGCATTATAAACCTTCCCAATAGTAGAATAATGTGTTCAGGCGGATCTCCGCGGATCTGAATGTGAACTGGGTGTCAGATCTCAGCGGATTGTGAATGTGAACTGGGTGTCAGATCTCAGCGGATTGTGAATGTGAATTGGGTGTCAGATCGAATCATGTAGAACTCAGCACAAGCACAAAGTCCTTTCAGAAAGAGGTTCCTAAAACGTAGATTATTTGTGTCTGGAGTCTTGTGAACTTATTTATTTACACTACTGATCAAATTAGTCAAATACTTTTGAGTTGTCGTCAGGTAGATTATAAAGATAATAGTTCATTATTGGGTAGGCCTACTGAAGAATGAGTAGACAAGTAGGACTACATTGTCTTTCAACAATAAGCTTATGTGGCTCTGAATGTCTGAGTCTCACCTAGACACACACACACACACACACACACACACACACACACACACACACACACACACACACACACACACACACACACACACACACACACACAGATTCGTTTTGCGTTAAGGTGAAAACAAATTCATGATTACTAATTAATTTTATGTCAGTTTGAGCCGTTTTTAAGTCCTACTAAACTCTTTATAATTAACAACTGAAATTGAAATAATTGTTCGAAAACCCGTTTAAAACAGTTTGCAAAAAAACGACCTCTTCAAAGCTACCTGTCAAATCAGCCCACTTGCAAGCGCAGTTTGCGTGCACCTTTTTCAGCGTGTGTGTGTGTGAGAGAGAGAGAGAGAGAGAGAGAGAGAGAGAGAGGGAGGGAGAGAGAGGGGGAGAGAGGGAGAGAGAGAGAGAGAGAGAGAGAGAGAGAGAGAGAGAGAGAGAGAGAGAGAGAGAGAGAGAGATGACTTACCTTACCTTAAAAACGACATTATCCGACACTGTCCGATCGAAGTGTTTACGCGCAGTGTAAACACTTCATTGAAACTTTATTGGAGAGTCTACGATAGCCTTCAATGTCTGACTGGAATGAACTAAAGCAACAGCATGTCGTCTTTTTCCGGGTTGGACACTTCGTGATTAGAATAAACCGCCCCCGGATGTGAGCTAAAGCTCATGCCCCCAAACTCCGTCCTCCTCCTCGTCCTCCTGCTGTCTTCTCGTGTGCGGCATGAAAGGAATTTGCTCTTTTCGTTTACATATGGGTTATTGAACCGCGATGTGGACGGCCATGTTCTCCCAATTCAAACACACTGTTTAGCACACACACACACACACACACACACACACACACACACACGCACACGCACACACGCAGACAAATACACACACACACACACGCACACGCACACACGCAGACAAATACACACACACACGCAGACAAATACACACACACGCACACACACACACACGCACACACACACACGCACACGCACACACGCACACACACGCACACACGCAGACAAATACACACACACGCACACGCACACACGCAGACAAATACACACACACACGCAGACAAATACACACACACACACACACGCACAATAATCACGTGAGGAAGTAGATATATTCTCTCACACTTGTCATAGATGTGACATAGGTGTCACATTACACTGCGAATTGAGGAAGAAAGGTATAGAGTAGGCCTAGACATATAGATGTGTTTTTCAGGGATAGGCCTAGTACGTCAACAGTAAAACAGAGAAAAATGGCTTGAAAGTTTTCTGACCATCCAGCCAGATTAGTAGATAAGTGGACAAATTTTTAATAAACAATGATTCAAAAAGTAATTCTACCTATGACCCAAAAATGCATGTACTTTGCTCTGCTTCTGCATAATGAATTGCTATAAATTCGCAATGCAACGACAAAGTGCAGTTACTAGTGCTTCAGGTTTTTTAATCTTGTCTTTCATATGCTACTACATTGTATTTGTTTAATTGTTTTATTTAGATGTCTATATGTTTTAAAAGTGTTGATTATGAGATTAAAAATGCCAAAAGAAACACGTATTATTTTATTGGAATGTCGACTTGAATTAAGTTAAAACGAAGATTCAAACAAAGACAAGCACAGCTAAGGCTCCATCCCTTCCTTGGTGAATTCCACACCAAGGCAGAACCAGTATCTGCAGGGGGACTAGTGTGGTCCTCCACACCAAGGCAGACCCAGTGTCTGCAGGGGGAATATGTCTTCAGGGGGACTAGTGTGGTCCTCCACACCAAGGCAGACCCAGTGTCTGCAGGGGGAATATGTCTTCAGGGGGACTAGTGTGGTCCTCCACACCAAGGCAGACCCAGTGTCTGCAGGGGGAATATGTCTTCAGGGGGACTAGTGTGGTCCTCCACACCAAGGCAGACCCAGTGTCTGCAGGGGGAATATGTCTTCAGGGGGACTAGTGTGGTCCTCCATGCCAAGGCAGACCCAGTGTCTGCAGGGGGACTAGTGTGGTCCTCCATGCCAAGGCATACCCAGTGTCTGCAGGGGGACTAGTGTGGTCCTCCATGCCAAGGCAGACCCAGTGTCTGCAGGGGGACTAGTGTGGTCCTCCACACCAAGGCAGACCCAGTGTCTGCAGGGGGAATATGTCTGCAGGGGGACTAGTGTGGTCCTCCATGCCAAGGCAGACCCAGTGTCTGCAGGGGGAATATGTCTGCAGGGGGAACTGCCTCAGTCCGGTCTGTAGTAATTGCAATTTCTACACATTTTTTCTCTCTCACAAAAACAGAGCAAGAATGAATCGAGTTAATTTTGAATCATAACACATTTAGCCAGAAGTGGCATTGTGGTAGGCCTTTGTAGGGCAGGACAACCAGCATATGCTTTGAGTGCCTGTTCAATGACCTAGCACTTATTATATGGGTCCAAATGGATCAACTCATGTGCAGACATTATACATTGAGCAGACATTTCAGTTATTGAGGTTAAAACGAATTCCAACGAAACAGGCAGGAACCACTAAAGCACAATATTGAATAAAATCAAACCCAAAAAACAAAGACCCCCCATGTTCACTAGATTCCATGTACCAAGGATACACCAACTGGCCTGCATCGGCCACCACCACCACTAGGCTAGAGAAAGCCAGCCGGTTGTTGGCTTGTCGGGTGGGTAGCCTAATTATTCATCTCAGATCCCTCGTGCCTCTAAAGCGACACTGTCAAGAGGAAGTGGTTGGAGGTTGAATGCCGGTAGAGGAGAACCAGTGACCTCACATCCTGTGGCAGACCTGCAACAGGAAGACAAGAAGTTTCCACAGACCAGCGCCCCTGAAGACATGTCACTGACTGACTGCTGGCATTACCAACCATGGGGTGCTGGGGTGGTGTGTGAGCACCCATCCAGGCACCCATAGCACCACTTCTTACTAACCACCTGCACCCGCCACCAGTTCAGTCTTCAGCTGGTATTCAAATGTGTATGGTAATATTTTGCTCTTCCTTCACACATATGTGCACACACTAATGCGCCCGTGTGTGTGTGTGTGTCCTCTCTCTCATAATCACACATACACACACACACACACACGCGCGTGTGCACACACACGCGCACGCAAACACACACACACGCGCGTGTGCACACACACGCGCACGCAAACACACACACACGCGCGTGTGCACACACATGCGCACGCAAACACACACGCACACGCACACACACACGCATACACACACACAAATGGACACATAGGCACACATGCGCGCGTACACAAAAAGAAACCATGATTTGGAGAAATTATTTTGTATTGTTTTTTATTAAGCATGCAAGTGCAACATATTGGCAATTCAAATCTTAACATATCGCTAGCCCAGAGTGGAATTACGTCTGTGGTGTTTTCATTGTGGCCTCGTGACAAATATTGGTATCATATTCTTAGCCGTCTGGTGACACCAGCGTGGTCAGGACAGAGAGAGGAGGAAGCATGTAGGAGCCGTGCTGTGGCAACAATGGTCTGAGAACAGCTTCAGTCAACCAACCACAGCACAGAGTCTGCATGTACTCAACCCTTAGAGATGCACTAACCCTGTATTAACAGGGTGCTACAGTTACACTTTGATGACTGTTGAGTTCACCCATAAGGATGAACTAAACCCTTATAACACAGACCTAAGATGTACTAACCCTTACTCACAGACACTGTGTGGATCCACTAAACCTGGATATAAATGCTGGGTTCACCCATAAGGATGAACTAAATCCTTATAACACAGACCTTATGGATGTATTAACCCCTTATTTACAGAGTCCTACCGTTTTACTCAAAGGATGCACTCAACCCTCATCAACTCCTACAGAGTTAACACTTTGATGAGGGTTTAGTCCGTCCCCCAACAAAACACGAATCCCTGTTTAAAGTGGACCTGAGTTTCCAGAAATCATTTACCCCAGAAGCCAACACTCCAAAGAGCATTACTACATGCATGTATTTACTGCACTGCACCAGTCCCCCCCCCCCTGACCTCAACCACCAGTCCCACCCCCCCCCCCACCACCACCACAAACCCACCAGTCCCACCACCACCACCACCAACCCACCAGTCCCACCCCACCACCACCACCACCAGTCCCACCCCACCACCAACCCACCAGTACCACCACCACCACCACCACCAACCCACCAGTCCCACCCCACCACCACCACCACCAACCCACCAGTCCCACCCCACCACCAGTCCCACCCCACCACCAACCCACCAGTCCCACCCCACCACCACCACCAACCCACCAGTCCCACCCCACCACCACCACCACCACCAACCCACCAGTCCCACCCCACCATCACCACCACCAACCCACCAGTCCCACCCCAGCACCACCAACCCACCACTCCCACTCCAGCACCAGCACCACCACCAACCCACCAGTCCCATCCCACCACCACCACCAACCCACCAGTCCCACCCCAGCACCACCAGTCCCACCCCAGCACCACCAGTCCCACCCCAGCACCACCAGTCCCACCCCAGCACACTCTCTTCACTACAACCCACTTCAACCTCTCTTTAAGAACCAACTCTGGTCCCACTCAATGTATGGAGAGGAGAAGGAGAAGAGAGGAAAAGGAGAAGGAGAAGGAGAGGAGGAGGAGAGGAGAAGGAGAAGAGGAGGAGAAGGAGAAGGAGAAGGAGAGGAGAAGGAGAAGGAGAAGAGGAAGAAGAGGAGGAAAGGAGGAGAGTAGAAGAGAGGAGAAGAAGAAGAAGAGGAGGAGAGGAGGAGAGTAGAAGAGAGGAGAAGGAGAAGAGAAGGAGAGGAGGAGAGTAGAAGAGAGGAGGAGAAGGAGAAGGAGAAGGAGAGGAGGAGAGTAGAAGAGAGGAGAAGGAGAAGGAGAGGAGGAGAGTAGAAGAGAGGAAAAGGAGAATGAGAGGAGGAGGAGAGGAGGAGGAAAGAAGGAGGAGCCGTCGTGTGTCCGGTGGGGTCTACAGCGACCCGAGGGCCAGGCGCAGGATCAGGGCCCCTAGCAGCAGGACCGGGCTGGACAGGAGGCCCCCGGTGCTGTTCTGGCGGATGTCCCCGTGGCTGTGGCCCCGGTGGGGCCCGTTGCAGTCGTCCCCGAAGCAGCACTCCATCTTGGCCCCGGAGCCCCCGCCCTGGGCCTTGTCACAGAACGCCTTGTAGGAGCAGGACTTCATCACCGTGTCTGGAGCACAAACACAGGGTCAGCACAGGGTCACCTGACCTCGACACACGGTCACCTGACCTCGACACACGGTCACCTGACCTCGACGCATGATCATGTGACACAAGGCTTTCAGTTATAATAAGATACGATAAGATTATCATAAGATAAAATGAGGTCGTCGTTTATCAATCCCAGATGGGCCAGAGCAGAAAGAATAGGACAGAATACATTAAACAAAATAAGCAAACTATCTTATAAATACACAGGGCTTTGATATGTACACACTATGGGTTAAGTAGCAATGTTCATGCAAAAAAAAGTACACTTCATTGAATGACTGTTATCTATAGGGTTAACACGTCTCAAATCATGCTCTGCATTGACTGCAGTTCTCCTATTGACTACAGAGCGTAGCTTTCCAGTGATTCCATGAACCAGATGAACTCAACCCCCCCCCCCCTCTCTCTCTCTCTCTCTCTCTCTCTCTCCAACACATACACACACACACACACACACACATACACACACTTGTATGTACACACACACACACACACACACACACACACACACAGAGATACATCTGTGGTGAGAAGGAACTGCTGGGATCACGTCCAGAAACCTCAAATTATGGGAGCATGCAATACAAGAGGTTTTACTGAGACACACACCACACACACAAACACACACACACACACACATGCATGCACACACAGACACACACACACACACACAACACACACATGCATACGCACACACACACACAAACACTCACACACACACACATGCATGCACACACAGACACACACACACAACACACACATGCATACGCACACACACACACACAAACACTCACACACACACACATGCATGCACACACAGACACACACACACACACAAACACACATGCATGCGCCTTTGCACACGCACACACACACACACACACACACACACACACACACACACACATGCATGCACATTTGCACACGCACACACGCATGCAGACACACAGATGTACAGAGTTGGATGACTAGATAACTATTCCCTTGGATTTGAGATTGTTAATTTAAACAGAGCTACTGGTGAAATATGGCTCAGCTATTTGGATGGTAATATGGTTGAGTACAGATACTTTATGAGTGAAGACAGCATAATTGCTATGCACTAAGGTAATCCCAACCTACGCTTTCCATCCAAGAGACTGAAAGAGGTTTTGCTGACATCTAGTGACACCCAAGTGATATGATCTGTATGTTGAATTTAATTAAATTATTGTCCACATTCAACCCAACTCCTGTGTATGTGTGTGTGAGTTTGAATGTATTTAAGCATGTGTATGTGTGTGTGTGTGTATGTCTGTTTGCATGTGTGTGTATGTTTGTGTGTGTGTGTGTGTGTGTGTGCGTGCGTGCATGAGTGCATTTGTGTGTGTGTGCTTGTGTGTGTGTGTGTGTGTGTGTGTGCGTGCGTGCATGAGTGCATTTATGTGTGTGTGTGTGTGTGTGTGTGTGTGTGTGGGTGTGCTAACTCACTTTGTCCTGTGATGGTTGAGCAGGCATCAGCAAACTGGGGGCAGGGGGCGGAGCCTTGCTTGTTACAGTCCTCCTCATTGGACGCCACACAGGTGTGACACTTTAGGGCGTGGTCTTTGCAGAGAGAACAAGCAAGAGCATCTGACTTGAGACTATAGCTGCGTACACATACATACACACACACACACACACAGACAGACAGACATACATACACACACATACATACACACACGTACATAAACAACACACACACGTACATAAACAACACACACACACGTACATAAAAAACACACAACACACACACACACACACACTAATCCTAAACTAGTGAGACCCCTCTGATGATTCACCACCAGAGACGTTCAGTATCATAATCACCCATAGATGAACCCACTTTTTTACACTCTATTGCGTCATCTTCCACCATGTACATCCTGAATTCATCTCAACCACGCCACCGTAGTTTCCTCTATTCTTAACCAGATGTGTCGTGAGAAGACGCTCTATCAATATGATGTCTCCCTATGTCTCGCTAAGCAGCTTAGAGAAACAAGGCAACACACGAAGCTGTGCTTTCAGAGAGACTCACTGTGGCAGGCCAAGGAGAGCAGCAGCAGGAGAGCCAGAGTGGTCTTCATGTCTTCAGAAGGAGTCCAGAAGGAGTCCAGAAGGAGGGAGAGAGACGAGGGACAAGAGACGAGCTTCCTCTGGAGGGGACAGACGGGACAGAATGGGACAGACGAAGATGTCTTGCCGACAGAGAGAGAGAGAGAGACGTTGTCTCAGGGCATTAGCACTCTTATCTTCATAATCTTCATGAATGCTGCCAACCAAGCATCCTGCATAATGGACTTAATCACGCCAGCTTACAGCGGACGACTTAGTTATGGTGCCACAAGACTCCTAATCGTGTCTTCTATGGGCACAAGTCATTTGAGAATATTTCCAGGATACTCAGCGTCACCAGAAATGAGCACAGGAACGTGCTCTGCTGGTGTTTCTGTTCCATCGCTATAGTTTGGCAGGGGGTGGAAACGCAGGCCTGTAGCTGTAGACCAACCCAAGGTCATTCACCTCACATCTGCCAGCTCCTCTCCCCACGTCGACATGACAGGAGGAGGAGGAGGAGGAGGAGGTGGAGGTGGAGGAGGTGGAGGTGGAGAAGGTAGAGGAGGTGGAGGAGGAGGAGGAGGAGGAGGTGGAGGGTGGAGGAGGAGGAGGAGGAGGAGGAGGAGGTGGAGGAGGTGGAGGAGAAGGTAGAGGAGGAGGTGGAGGAGGAGGTGGAGGAGGAGATGTAGGAGGAGAAGGTAGAGGAGGAGGTGGAGGAGGAGGAGGAGTTGGAGGTGGAGGAGGAGTTGGAGGTGGAGGAGGTGGAGGTGGAGGAGGAGGTGGAGGAGGAGGTGGAGGAGAAGGTAGAGGAGGAGATGGAGGAGGAGAAGGTAGAGGAGGAGGTGGAGGAGGAGGAGGAGTTGGAGGTGGAGGAGGAGGTGGAGGTGGAGGAGGTGGAGGTGGAGGAGGAGGTGGAGGAGACTCGAACGCTGAAGAGGACCATCAGTGGGTCACTTGGTGCGGAGGCCCAAGCAGAGAACATTGTGTTTTTTTAATTAGAGTCCCATTTGAAGAGGTTCTGAAGATTTTTTTGACCCGACATGTAAACAATTAAATTATTTATTGGTATTTATTCAGGCAACTATGGTAAAAAACAAACAAACCCTTAGTTCGAATGACTAAATAGGACGCGAAACAAGTGTGCATTTGCCATTTTTAATTGACAGTGATAACATTTCAAGAACTGCCAATTACTATTTCTTTACAACACAAGGAAAACAAAACAGGAAACAGTGAAGTAATTGCAGGATGTGCAGGAAACACAAACCAAAAAAAGAATAGTTCCACAACAAACTGGCACCCATCAACCAGGGAAGGAAACCTAACATCCAAAAGGAAAAACATGAATCTGTGACAGCATGTCATTATTTACAATCATGAAGACCTCTACTTCTATGGTCCCTGGTGAGGTTCCTGCCTCTCGTTCACCACAGGTACCCTCTCCCCTACCTGTCTAATGTAGGCTATGAACCTGGAGAGGTCTGCCTCTCGTTCACCACAGGTACCCTCTCCCCTACCTGTCTAATGTAGGCTATGAACCTGGAGAGGTCTGCCTCTCATTCACCACAGGTACCCTCTCCCCTACCTGTCTAATGTAGGCTATGAACCTGGAGAGGTCTGCCTCTCGTTCACCACAGGTACCCTCTCCCCTACCTGTCTAATGTAGTCTCTGAACCTGGAGATTGAATGGAGCTAAGCCTGAAGAGCACTATGATGGCCAGCGACTGAGTTCCTCCTCGCTCTGTCTCCACCTCTACCTTTCCCTCTCGCGGAACAATGCCCCTCACAGGGAACGAGAGCTCCCTGTCATCATGGAAAACAGGTTTGGCATGCTTCTCTGCATGTGGCAGGTGCAGGTGTTCAATGCCGTTACGTGTTAGAAACCAAAAAGGAATGAATACAAAACACAATAAAAACTGAATATAAGATACAAACTTTGTCCAGTTTCCAGTTTGTTGCTTCACTGAGCGCATAAACAGCACAGGACAGTAAATATCTGTAAAGGAATGGCCACATTTCACCATACCTGCGCAGACGTCAAGTTCCCCCTGAGGTCAGGGTCCCTGCGGTCCTTCTGTCCCCACAAGACCCCGCCCTGGCCTGACACCCCAAGACCCTGCCCTGGCCTGACACCCCAAGACCCCGCCCTGGCCTGACACCCCAAGACCCCGCCCTGGCCTGACACCCCAAGACCCCGCCCTGGCCTGACACCCCAAGACCCCGCCCTGGCCTGACACCCCAAGACCCCGCCCTGGCCTGACACCCCAAGACCCCGCCCTGGCCTGACACCCCAAGACCCCGCCCTGGCCTGACACCCCAAGACCCCGCCCTGGCCTGACACCCCAAGACCCCGCCCTGGCCTGACACCCCAAGACCCCGCCCTGGCCTGACACCCCAAGACCCCGCCCTGGCCTGACACCCCAAGACCCCGCCCTGGCCTGACACCCCAAGACCCCGCCCTGGCCTGACACCCCAAGACCCCGCCCTGGCCTGACACCCCAAGACCCCGCCCTGGCCTGACACCCCAAGACCCCGCCCTGGCCTGACACCCCAAGACCCCGCCCTGGCCTGACACCCCAAGACCCCGCCCTGGCCTGACACCCCAAGACCCCGCCCTGGCCTGACACCCCAAGACCCCGCCCTGGCCTGACACCCCAAGACCCCGCCCTGGCCTGACACCCCAAGACCCCGCCCTGGCCTGACACCCCAAGACCCCGCCCTGGCCTGACACCCCAAGACCCCGCCCTGGCCTGACACCCCAAGACCCCGCCCTGGCCTCTATACCAGCCGGTCAAAGCACTCTGTATTTCCACCCTACATCCTCCCCAGATGGCCTGGCTATTATCCACACAGACACCCAAACACCTTCAAGAGTCGGACTTCAATGGGTGTAATGAAAGGTTTGAACACAGGGAATCTTACCCCGTAGTGAGGCAAAGATGTCAAAATAAAAGCCCCTTCCCCCCAGGAAACTATTTTCAGTTTCTATTTGACAGACGTGTGTGTGCCGAGTGTAGAGCATCTGCTACCCGGGTGAACCTACAGGAATAAATAAGGACAAGCTTCTCCAGCCTCGCTCCACCGTCAGCTGTTACACAAGCAGCCTCTCACCCCATGTTCTCTCCTACATATTCCTCAAACCTTCCCGGAGCTGTTCCCGCTGCAGGAAAATAATAATCAATAAAAAAGCACAGGACCACTTCAAAGGAAATGGTGTTTTGTGTTTTTCAGTGAAAGCATGTGAGAGTGTTAAAACAGCCGACTATAAACCGACTAGAAACGCACGCTTGTTAGATCTGCGAGTCGTCCCTGCTTCGTCATTAGCAGACGGAAGACAGGATGCAGTAAATAACAAGCTGGCTTGTTTCCAAACGCTTGAGGAAACACAAACCAATCAACGGACCGACCCCAGCTAACACTGGTCCCAGCTCAAGCGGTGTATTTAAATATATTTCTATGTGAATGGTGTTCTGCTCTGGCCATGAGATCCTCATGGAACAGAGGTTTATAGTCGGTCATTGAGGACGTTTGATATATTGACCAGGGCACAAGCAGACTGCCAAGCTACAGCAGGCCAAGGGGGGGGTCGGGGGGGGGGGGGGGGGGGGGGGGGGGGGGGGGGGGGGGGTCGGGGGGGGGGGGGTCACCGCGTCCTGACTGGGGCATGCGCTGGGGGGACGCTGTAGACCGGGAGAGGAGGACGGGGTGCGAGGAGAGGCCAAAGGGTCTGGCTCAGTCTCCGGCTCCCATCTTGAGGATGAGCTCGTCACAGATCTTGGTGAGTTCTTCGATCTCCTGGTTCTGTTGAGAAGGCGAGGGAGGGGAGAGGAGGAGGGGAAGGAACTCTTTAGTTATGAAGCAGACGCTTTTAACCAGAGAGTCACAGTCAACGGAGACTCACACACACATCAAGATACATGTTGACATTAGATATACATCAACGAGCAGGAAGGATCTCTTGCTCAGGAGGCCTTGTGCTGGGTTCTAAATAATAATAATTATTACAAATAACAATAACAATAAACGTCATTATAGAAATAATAATGACGATCACAGCTAATAACTAATAATGAATACCAAGACCCCACTAAGTAGTCATACTGTGACATGTGAAGTACCTTCTGTTGGAGGGCGGTCTCCAGAGACTCGATCCTCATCTGCTCCTTCCTCAGGGTGGCGCTGAGAGCCATGTTCTCTGAGCCGGCCCTGGAGCGCACCTGAGCTATCTCCTTATTGGCCCTGGAACACAGGGGGGCGGCGCAGGGGACCAATCAGACGGCATCGTTCCCTCCTCATTTGGACGTCTTTTAGGCGACACGTGAGCATTTGGCTCTGACTCTTGTATTTGTTACGTGTTATGTCCAAGTTGCATCACGCGACCTGGGACCACTGAGGACGCTCAAAGCATAGAGGGGAACTAAACAACTGGACGGAGTGCAGAGCACCCATAGGAATCAGAAATGCAAGGTCAGTGAAAGGACAGTATTATTTGCGTGGCTGTGCAGTTCATCAGCTACAGTAGCTGTATCCCCCATCATCTCAAGCCATACTTGTCTAGTTTCTCCTCGGCGTGGAGTTTCAGAGTTTGGTATCTAAGCTCCTCCTGCTTCACTCGGGCCAGGTACTCCTGGGCACAGTTCTTCAGCACCTCCTCATTCTGCACAGGAAACAGGAAGTTGTCACAGCGTTAGCATGACCCTATAAGGTACAAAGCTTGTTATGCCTACATGTGCCAAGATTGGCCAACCCTTGAATACTACTAAGTTAATATGATGAGGAGGAGGAAGAGGAGGAGGAGGATTATGATGATGATGATGAGGAGGAGGAGGAGGAGGAGGAGGAGGAGGAGGAGGAGGAGGAGGAGGAGGAGGAGGAGGAGGAGGAGGAGGAGGATTATGATGATGATGATGAGGAGGAGGAGGATTATGATGATGATGATGATGATGATGAAGAGGAGGAGGAGGAGAATTATGATGATGATGAGGAGGAGGAGGAGGAGGAGGAGGAGGAGGATTATGATGATGATGATGATGAAGAGGAGGAGGAGGAGAATTATGATGATGATGATGAGGAGGAGGAGGAGGAGGAGGAGGAGGAGGAGGAGGAGGAGGAGGAGGAGGAGGAGGATTATGATGATGAGGAGGAGGATGAAGATGTAATCCTAGGTTGTGATCTGGAGGTGTGTCAGGACGGGAGAGTGATCCTCCTCACCTTCTTGAAGCCATCCAGAGTGCTCTTCATGTTCTCATAGCGACGGAACATGTCGGACAGCGAGCGCTCCACCGAGTTCAGGTCGTTGAGCGCCGAGTCCTTCTCCATGGTTACCGCCTGCAAAGACTTCTGGAACGTCATGTTGCTGTGCTGCTCGACCTCTGGGGAACAGCAGAGAGGTGGTCTCGTGATTCCACAGGGTCAGGGTCCAATCAAACCAAACTGTATTTCAGGAGGGCTCTGCATGCGGACATGAGCTTCACGTCTTCATCGAGTTGTTCAGTCGTTGGTTCCTTATCATTATCATTATCATTATCATTATCATTATCCTTATCCTTATCCTTATCATTATCATTATCATTATCCTTATCCTTATCATTATCCTTATCCTTATCATTATCCTTATCCTTATCCTTATCCTTATCCTTATCATTATCCTTATCCTTATCATTTCACAGTTCAAGACATTAGGAAATAAGCCTAATATTCATGAAGTCAGGGGAAAAACGTTAATCAGCTATATTTCATAAGACTTCAATGTTTTAATAACTCACCGATCATCTGAGCGATGGTCTTCTCGTATTCTGCCACTATTTTCCTGAAATATAAAAAAGGGGATTTTAAAAATAGCCGGCGACATCACGGCTCTTCAGTCACACTTCTTGTTCATCTTCTATTTCCTCAACATCTGTCTCTGTCTGGACATCTTCAGCGTTCTCGTTCCAGTCTTCCCAGACATCACCCCCACGCCGCGTGACATTCCCCCTCACCTCATTTCACTGACTTCCTGTCTGCCTTCCTCGTACTTCCTCTTCCAGTCGTTTCGCTTGCACCTCCTTGGCGATAATCGAAAGAAGAAAGAAACAGTCAGTAATCAAACACAGACAGAAGCTGCTGAGGTGCACCTACACAAAACACAACCAAACTAAACTAAACTAGACTACATTCAACTAAGCTACTTTTAGTATTATAAAAAAATATATATATACAAAAATATATCACTAGTATGATAATGGATGTAAGCTGTGGTGCAGCAGGCCTACTAAACTAAACTAAACTAACCTAATCTAAACGAACCTAAACTAAACTAACCTAAACTAACCTAAACTAACCTAAACCCACCTAAGCTAACCTAAACTAACCTAAACTAAACTAACCTAAACTAACCTAAACTAAAGGTATCACTAGTGTGATAATGGTGAGCTGTGGTGCAGCAGGCCTACTACTAACCTAACCTAACCTAACCTAAACTAACCTAAACTAACCTAAACTAACCTAAACTAAAGGTATCACTAGTGTGATAATGGTGAGCTGTGGTGCAGCAGGCCTACCTCATCTCTGATGAGCGTGAGCACGGCTTGCTTATCCGTCTCACTAATGCAGATGGAGTCCAGGACCTGACTTCCTGTCTTCTGGACCTGACTTCCTGTCTTCTGGACCTGACTTCCTGTCTTCTGGACCTGACTTCCTGTCTTCTGGACCTGACTTCCTTCCTGGTTCCTGTTGTTGTTTCTTTTGAAGGGCTCTTCATGCTGGAAGATCGATAATGGTCAGACAAAGATAGAAATATAATGTCTGAAGTTCTAGCTATTCATTCTGAACATGTCTCCATTGTTTACACAAGATGGCAGATATTCAGTGGTCTGCATTACCTTTTGGGTGTTATTTAAGGAATATGGTCTTTGTTTCAGTTCCGATGACATTGTCCACCTTTGATTGTACCAGTGCTTCGCTGTTTCAAATACTAAGATACTGTTTCTTACTAAAGAGAATTAATGTGCTTTGTATTATTTTCTAGTCCTTTCCTCCCTCGCAACGGAGATAAGGCTTTGCGCTTTTTTGCCTGGATGGTTTTTTATTAATGTATGTGTTTGGCTGCAAATGTACATATCTTTCAGTTCTTAATTAGTAAATACAATTAAAAAAAATCTTATCTATTCATTCCCGCACTATTTTCCATCTTTTTCTCCTCTTCTTTTCCTTTACATTCAACTTTCCATACACCTTTCCTCACACCTGGCAACACTCCCCTCTCTCTTCTCCTTCCCTGGATTATGACATATTCTAATCTGCTGAGGGCTAATCACCCTCCTTCTGTCAGCTGCCAGCGTGGACATGATGTCAGTCCTCTCAGGTCCGCCTAAAGGGCTACACAACACTTCCATATACTGCTCCATTCCTGAGCCCCAGACACTCAAATGGAAAATCTGTAGCAAAGAAGGCCTTTCTAATTGTGTCAGACCAATATAAATGTACTTTATAAATGCCCGATGGGACATTTGGGCTGTGCTATAAAATGTAAAACTTAAAACAGTAAATTTGTAGTATACTCCTCCTATATTTTGCAGACATGGATACATGGTTTGTAAACGAGGTAATATTTAGCGCCCATCACTTGTTTTGACTGCTTTGGTCAGCATTTAACAGTGACACATTAGAGGCCTAATGGCATGACGATAGGAATGCACTGCTGCTCCCTCCGTCAGCAGTGGGTCATTAACCTCATGTAGTCTTATTAGGCATGGAACAGAATAAACACACCGCGTCACTCCGCTGTGGACGTGCGCTCGATGCTGCCCCTGATGACGCAGAATATAGTCACCAGGTTAAAACGAACCCTGCCGCCACCTAGCGGCCTGTTGCGGTACTTATGGTATTGTTATTCTAGGACAGTGAGCGTCTTTCAATGTCCGGTGTTATTTACGCACGGCAAAGAAAACCTAACTACCTGGAAACGGTTAAAAGTGACTATTTCTTATATTATATATTTTATGTGTTTTATTTTATAATGTTTTTTTATTGTGTTATGTATTAATTCATTTTCGGTTTCTAACACAGGATTTAATTTACCATCTTTAATTTACTAAAGTCTGAAGCATTGAAAAACTACATTAGTAGCCCTACTTAGTAGCATTGAATTAGGCTACTTAGGAATCAGTTAATTAAAAATACTATCTAGGCTCGATGTATGAATGAAAACCAACAGAGCGCTACCACATTACATTTAAATAAAGGCCTACTCACCAACATAGAGCAACAGTCCGACTCCTCAGCTCTGGATGCCAGGCTACATTCTTGGCCTGCCGAAGGAAGTACATTATTATTACTATCTTATTTATTCATTATTACA
Source organism: Lota lota (assembly GCA_026745465.1). Lineage (NCBI taxonomy): Eukaryota > Metazoa > Chordata > Actinopteri > Gadiformes > Lotidae > Lota > Lota lota. Next base: position 444,731 of record JACYXH010000010.1, on the reverse strand, counting down.
ATTCTTACATGTTAGAGATAGGAATAACTTAGGAGACAACAGTGAACAATTGATGAAAGCCACCAGCAGGTGGCAGTATAGCACAGTCTAGTTAAACAGCGACACACATGCTCCAATATAGCCTGACTATATTCAATATGCTAGTTAGAAACCAATGAAAGGTTTCCAGAAGTTTTCCATTACTACTGTTAGTGTATATACTCTTCAAAATTCTAGTTTTAGTTTTGTACACAATTTGTCAAGTTTGTGTCAGGGTCAGATGGTCTGTTTACTGCTGAACCAACACACTTCTGTTCAAGTGTGTGTGAGAGAGAGAGAGAGAGAGAGAGAGAGAGAGAGAGAGAGAGAGAGAGAGAGAGAGAGAGGGGGGGGGGGAGGGAGAGAGAGAGAGAGAGAGAGAGAGAGAGAGAGAGAGAGAGAGAGAGAGAGAGAGAGAGAGGGAGAGAGAGAGAGAGAGGAGAGAGAGAGAGAGAGAGGGGGGGGGGGAGGGAGAGAGAGAGAGAAGTAGGGTTTGGGTAGGAAGCACCATTATCTGTGGCTGGCCTTGATTTGCCACATTGATTTGTTGCCACTAAATAAATTCGTTGTGTTGTGTTCGTTGTTGTGTTTCAGAAGCTTGCACACGTCTTTCACTTTCTTTTGTAGCGGCTCCGATTTGATTGTAAGACTGTGCGATTGTTCTCAGCCTCACATGTGAGGCTGCTTGTGAACACAAGAGTCTGCTAAATGATGTCATTAACACTGACGACATCATTTAAACTAACTATGCCCTGTTTGATTTCTGTCGGGTGTGGTAAGAGCCTGGGCTGCGGCGGCTCCCTGAGTCTACGGCGCTGAGTTCCCAGTGACGGAAACCTCACACACATTTGAATGAAATGCAAAAGCTTGTGGTTGGCGATGGAAACGAAGGGTTGAGGTGAAAGGGAGGAGCGACAGGAAGGACTGAAGCACGCCTCTCACACACTTGTGACCGTCAGTCAGTGGCGACCAGGCTGCTGTCGTGACGGACCATAATGTAGGTCTCTGTTCACAGAAAGGTAAGGTCAGAGACTATAGTCCAAGGTGCACAAACGTGTTATTCTATTATTTGAATGTTGTCAGACTGAATGATCAGACAGAGGGTGAAAGGACGATGAGCCCCCCCATGTTAGCCTGAGAGAGGGTCATGAGGTTTTGCGTTATCCCGGTTCCACCGCAACGCAGTTTCCGGTCTCTTACTTCCTATGAGGTGTACGCCAGTTAACAGTCCCCAGAGCGAGAACATCAAGAACATGAGGAGAAGAACGACGACAAAGACAAGGTGGAGATTTCGGACGAAGAATATGGAAACGGTTATCCCTCTGACGGAACTCCCGCCCTCTCTGCGTCCTCTAAACCCATGTAACTGAAAGTCCCGCCCTCTCTGCGTCCTCTAAACCCATGTAACTGAAAGTCCCGCCCTCTCTGTCTCCTCTAAACCCATGTAACTGAAAGTCCCGCCCTCTCTCCTCTAAACCCATGTAACGGAAAGTCCCGCCCTCTCTCCTCTAAACCCATGTACTGAAAGTCCCGCCCTCTCTCCTCTAAACCCATGTAACTGAAAGTCCCGCCCTCTCTCCTCTAAACCCATGTAACTGAAAGTCCCGCCCTCTCTCCTCTAAACCAATGTAACAGAAAGTCCCGCCCTCTCTCCTCTAAACCCATGTAACTAAAAGTCCCGCCCTCTCTCCTCTAAACCAATGTAACTGAAAGTCCCGCCCTCTCTCCTCTAAACCCATGTAACTAAAAGTCCCGCCCTCTCTCCTCTAAACCCATGTAACTGTGTCCGGTTCTGAGCACACATCCATCATGGCTGCCACTCACCCATCCCATCCTTGTCAGGCTTCACGCCGGCGCTGCTCGCCAACTTCTCCTCATCGGTGGCCAGGCCTCCGTGGTCTGCACGAGGCTTCTCCTTAAACACACACACACACACACACACACGCACACGCACAAACACACACACATATACACACGCACACATGCACACACGCACACACACAGGAAGTTCTCTGTTAGAAGCTGGGCCTAGGTCTAGCGTTTAATGAATACTTCCCAGAAAAAGAGACTTAGTCAGTTTGCTTGGATTCAAAGCTTCTTGAAACCATGTGTGCATGTATTTCTGGCCCCAGTGGACCAATAGGAAACCTGCTCAGCTCCTACCTGGACACACACATCCTTCTGGGACGGCCGGCATGGCTTCACTTTACAGGAGTTCCTGAACGGAGGGAGGTCAGAGGTCAGCAACATCAATGTCAACCCGAACCAGATCACTGGTGTGTGTGTCTGTATGTTAGTTTGTGTGTGTGTGTGTGTGTGTGTGTGTCTCAGTATGTTTGTATCTTAGGCTGTGTGTGTGTGTGTGTGTGTGTCTCAGTATATGTGTATCTTAGTCGGTCTGTGTGTGTATGTGTGTGTGTGTGTGTGTTAAGTGCACATTTGTGTGTGTGTCTATATTCGTGTGTGTGTGTGTGTGTGTGTGTGTGCGTGCGTGCGTGTGTGTGCGTGCGTGTGTAAGCGCTGCACAGCTCTCTACTGCTGAGTCACAGTAAGATGAGTAGGAGGCTGAAAAGAACAAAGGAACAGGAAGGAAACAAAGAAGAAGAAAGCATGATGAGGCGTGGCTGCCTTGCTCCAGGGCTCTGCTGGACTCTCACGCCACACAGAGCTCAGCACAAACGCATGACTTTGTGCCAAAGTCATATTGAAGCGAGGACGAGTTGCACAGAACAATGGAGTTCCCCCTTCTGCAGACACACCCTACCTCTTCTAGAAATCATGAACGCACACTCACGCACGCCGACGCACACACACACACACAATCATATGAACACACACTCACGCACGCCAACGCACACACACAATCATATGAACACACACTCGCACACGGCGACGCACACACACACACAATCATGAACACACACTCACGCACCCCAAAGCACACACACACACAATCATATGAACACACACTCGCACGCTGATGCACACACAAACATGAACACACATGCACACTGACACACACACAATCATGAACACACACGCACTCACAAACACACAATCATGAACACACGCACACACAATACACACACAATCATGAACACATGCGCATACAACAAACACACAATCATGAACACACACACACACATATACGCAAACACACACAAGCCTGAACACACACCCACAAACAAATGTGCACTTAACACACATAATCATGAGCACGCACGCGCGCAGAAGCACACACACACGCAGCCCGTGCGTGGTGTACTTACAACAGAACACAGAGGACATTGACTTGTTCAGAAGTCCTGATGCAATGCAGAGGAGGGACAGGGGGGGGGGGGGGGGGTAGAGGCGGACAGTTATATGACAATTACTTTGATAACTGAGCGAGGCTCTGATACACACATTGAGACAGGTAACACAGGACGGAGAACAGCAACCGAATGAAATGAATGAGCCCTGCAGGTTCCTGTGGCCAACGATGTTCCTGTGTTCTGTGGTCTGTGCTTTTGTGTTCTGTGTTCTGTGTTCTGTGTTCTGTGTTCTGTGTTTTGTGTTTGTGTTTTGTGTTTTGTGTTTTGTGTTTTGTGTTTTGTGTTTTGTGTTTTGTGTTTTGTGTTTTGTGTTTTGTGTTCTGTGTTCTGTGTTCTGTGTTCTGTGTTCTGTGTTTTGTGTTTTGTGTTTTGTGTTTTGTGTTTTGTGTTTTGTGTTCTGTGTTCTGTGGTCTGTGTTCTGTGTTCTGTGTTTCTTTGGGAGACGTCCAAGTAAAACAGGATGTTTTACGGGACAAAATGTGGTGAGGATAGAGACGGGATCCTTTAGGATTGGTTTTGAAATGGTGGGCGTCTGAACGATGGTATGCATGTTATCTTCTGTAGGAATGTTGTCTAAGCTTGCTTGGACTTGCCGACCAAAATCAGAAAACAAAACGCCTACTTTAGAGGAGTTTAGATTAGAACAATAAAGGATCTGGCGTTTGAAATGCATCACCTTTTCTTTTTGACTTGATAATTCAGAAGCAGCAACAAAATGCAACAAAATTACACCCGCTCTGTACACATTTTACTAATACTTGTGTAATGTATTAATTATAATACTGTTAGTGTCAGATAGATGTCCTGTAAAACACAAAGGAGTGTCTGAACCTACTCAAATCTTCCCTGCTGATAAGATTTCCATATTGTCTAACGACATGGAATGAAATAAATCACATCTAATCAGACAAAGTAAATCTGCATCTCTAATGACTTCTCTGTTGGTTTTCAGGTGAAAGCATTCGATGCGCCTGCTGGATAATGCCGACACGTTTACTTTGTGCATTTTGTTGAAAGGCAAATCGAATGAGATCGAAGCACAGAGACACATCCGTTCGCAGAACACGCTACGTACGTGATCACGCCGGCGTTCGTCTTCTGGGCTGAGCGCTCCTTAGCTTCCGGGTCGAAGGTCGTGCGGGCGCCGGGTCGCAGCAGGTTGCCGTTGATGAAGTCGGGGTCGTCGTCGTCGGGGGAGGCGAGGCGCGTGTTCGAGTCCGGGCTCGGCGAGTCCGGGGCGGGGGGGGCCTCGTCGTCCACCTCCGAGGGGTCTGGTCTGGTGTGGGGGGAGGGCAGGGACAGGCTGGGGGGCCTGGGGGTGGAGGTGGGCGGGGCCGGGCCGGGCTTGGGGCCCTGGGTCAGGTTGAGGTTGTGGTCCAGAGCGTAGCTACCGGAGCCCAGCGTGGCCGGGCTGCTGAGGTTGTTCAGGTCCGGACGCCCCCCATGCCCTGGACGAACCAATGAACACACAGACACAGGGGGCAGAGCCAATGAACACACAGACACAGGGGGCAGAGCCAATGAACACACAAACACAGGGGGCAGAGCCAATGAACACACAGACCCAGGGGGCAGAACCAATGAACATACAGACACAGGGGGCAGAGCCAATGAACACACAAACCCAGGGGGCAGAGCCAATGGGAACACAGACACAGGGGGCAGAACCAATGAACATACAGACACAGGGGGCAGAGCCAATGGGAACACAGACACAGGGGGCAGAGCCAATGGGAACACAGACACAGGGGGCAGAACCAATGAGATAGTTTAATCAGTCGCCTGCTGATGAGTCCATTTCACCTTGGTTCCATCTCCTTGCTCTTCCTCAGTGATCTCTGAGAACAGTTCCTACCGTCTGTGTCCCCCCACACAGCAAGTCCCCATGTCACACATTCCCCCCACGGCGACCTGCTGGCTGCACGGCCTTCTCTGTACCTGAGATATACGGCCTGCTCTTTATGAACCACACTTCATACCGTAGCTTTAAACACTCTTCAAAGCTGGGATACTGGTAGAGCTGTGTTCCGTCGCATAATATAACGATATAATAATATAATAATATAATGATATAATAATATAATGATATAATGATATAATAATATAATAATATAGGTAAACCAATAGTGTCTGTACTGCGCTATACTGCCTGGGGTTGAAGAGGAAATAAAATAGATAGCAGTACACTACACACAGACAGACACACACAGACACACAGACACACAGACACACACAGACACACAGACACACAGACACACACATAGACACATATACACACAGACACACAGACACACACATATACACACAGACACACACATAGACACATAGACACACAGACACACACACAGACACACACATATACACACAGACACACACATAGACACACACATAGACACACACACGCACACGCAGACACACTCGCGCACATAGACACACACAGACACACACACAGACACACACACACACACACACACACACACAGACACACACACACACACACACACACAGACACACACATACACACGTACATGCAGACACACACATGCACACACATGCACGCACACACACACACAGACACACACGCACATAGACACACACACACACATACACACACACGCACATAGACACAGACACACAGACACAGACACACACATGCACACAGGGAAAATATGAGGAACCACACCCTACAGAACTTGCGATGCCATGTCGCCTAGCAACAAAAACAACATCAGGCGCTGGTGAAGTTTCACGAGCCAACTTGAAGGGGGACAGGAAACAGGAAACGGGGGTGGGGGGGGGGGGGGAGAGACAGCTACTCTGACAGAAAGACTTTATGAAAACAGATGTCAGCTGAAAGCAAAGCTCTGAAGTCGGATCGGGCTGATGACATGGACGTACCCCTGAACAGTGTAGGGGTAATTAAAAAGCAAAACTATCTGCTTGTGCACTGAGTTCATATTTAATGTATGAGTGTAATTCAGACTCTGCGCAGGCCAGCTGCGCACGCCTGGCCTGTGGAAGCAGGAGGACTGTTTGGTCTGCACTACTGCAGAAATAGGAAGTGCAGTGTCGTTACATAATCTCTTTGTTTTTTGACCCAATTCCTACACCAACCGTGCACTTAACTCTGCTTTACAAGACAACCATGCACTTAACTCTGCTTTACAAGACAACCATGCACTTAACTCTGCTTTACAAGACAACCATGCAACCTGCGTCCAAAGGCCACATCATTGGACCAAATGTCGTCCAAAGTTCCCACGCAGAACCTGTGTGTGTGTGTGTGTGTGTGTGTGTGTGTGTGTGTGTGTGTGTGTGTGAAAGTGTAAGAACAGCAGCAAGGGAGAAAGACTGCTTTGCAGACCCCCGCAGAATTTACATCTATTATCCCCCAGCCAAGGAAGAGACACTTGGGCTGTTCCGCCGTCACCATGGTAACAGCAGGCGGGGGCGGGGCCCTCATCATGTCTGGTTGGGTGAAACCAGGACACGGGGAGGAGGGAGGGCGAGGGGGGAGTTAGACAGGAGAGTCAGGGGGAGGGAGGGGGGAGAGGCATTTTGGACCACGGTGTCGGCTGGTGATGAGGGAAACAGAGTTTTGATCCAGCTCCCAGGAGGCTCTGGGTTACAGGTGGGGAATCTATAGTGTCTCCATCATCACGTGTCTCCGCTGCACCAAACCCCCCCCCCCCACAGCGTCCGCTGGCCTGCTGTCCCGGCCTCGGAGACAGACCCAGAGTCGGTCATCTGGGACGCGGCCCGTCCACTTCATGGTGTTGCTTTGTGCTTCACACAGACGTTGGCATGGATCTGTAGTCTCTAGGGTGCACTGCGGCGACTAGCCTGCTCACCGTTCCACTTGGGACTTTTTAGTTGACATCTGCTTGTTTTTCTTTACTCTTGCATTACACGACATTGCCTCATTTAAAACAGTCACCACTCGTACGCGCGCATCGTACGCGCGCATCGTACGAACCCTACGGTACAGTGCAGACTTCCTCAGCGAGATCCAACCCACTCAGCGTGAACAAATCTGCTTGGCTTTGGCTGACGTAGCATTCCTCACCGGGGAGGATTAGGTTGTTGGGGAATGGTGTGGGAGGTGGGGGCCCTGGATGCTGTGGTGAAGGGAGGTGCAGGGGGTGGGGGCCTGGATGCTGTGGTGAAGGGAGGTGCAGGGGGTGGGGGTCCTGGATGCTGTGGTGAAGGGAGGTGCAGGGGGTGGGGGTCCTGGATGCTGTGGTGAAGGGAGGTGCAGGGGGTGGGGGTCCTGGATGCTGTGGTGAAGGGAGGTGCAGGGGGTGGGGGCCCTGGATGCTGTGGTGAAGGGAGGTGCAGGGGGTGGGGGTCCTGGATGCTGTGGTGAAGGGAGGTGCAGGGGGTGGGGTCCTGGATGCTGTGGTGAAGGGAGGTGCAGGGGGTGGGGGCCCTGGATGCTGTGGTGAAGGGAGGTGCAGGGGGTGGGGGCCCTACCTGAGAGGTTCTGCTGTGTGAGATGCTTGAGGACGCCCGGAGACTCTGCCTCTGGAGTCTCAAAGTTCCCCTCCGAGTCAGACCTGAGGAGACACACAGACAGGCAGACAGACAGGCAGACAGACAGACACACAGACAGGCAGACAGACACACAGACAGGCAGACAGACAGACACACAGGCAGACAGACACACAGACAGACACACAGACAGGCAGACAGACAGACACACAGGCAGACAGACACACAGGCAGACAGACAGACAGACAGGCAGACAGACACACAGACAGACACACAGACAGGCAGACAGACAGACACACAGGCAGACAGACACACAGGCAGACAGACAGACAGACACACAGACAATCAGACAGACACACAGACAGACACACAGACAGACACACAGACAGACACACAGACAGGCAGACAGACACACAGGCAGACAGACAGACAGACAGGCAGACAGACACACAGACAGACAGACAGACAGACAGACAGACACACAGACACACAGACAATCAGACAGACACACAGACAGACACACAGACAGGCAGACAGACAGACACACAGACAGACACACAGACACACAGACAATCAGACAATCAGACAGACACACAGACAGGCAGACAGACAGACACACAGACAGACAGACAGACACACAGACAGAGAGGGAGGCAGACAGACAGACAGACAGAAAGACAAGCAGACAGAAGAGAAGAGAAAGACTGATTAATTCTCCCCTTTTAAATAAAAATGAAACATAAATCATGTAATACTTTGTATGAACTTGGTTGACCCTGCGGAGCATTTCAGGAGACTTTAACACAGATCAACAGTCACAATAGCAACTTGAAAGAAGCACTAACGAGCCTGCAACCTCGGAGTGGGAAGTCAGGGGAAGGGAGAATGGAAGGAGGCAGAAATTGCATGGCCACCTGCATCCTCACACACACACATACACGCACACAAACACACACACACACACACACGCACACAAACACACGCACACAAACACACACACACACAAACACATACACACACAAACACACACACAAACACACACAAACACGCACACAAACACACACACACATACACACACAAACACATACACACACACAAACACACACACACAAACACACACAAACACACACAAACACACATACACGCACACAAACACACACACAAACACACACACACAAACACGCACACAAACACACACACACATACACGCACACAAACACACACACACACACACACACATACACATACACGCACACAAACACATACACGCACACAAACACACACACATACACGCATACACACACAAACACACACACACACACACACAAACAGACACACACACACAGCCATCTAAATCTGTTTAGACACGCAGTCCAAATGTATTCCAAAATAATAGAAAAGGCACACGTGGAACTGACAGAAGGAGATGGAGGAGAGGAGAGGGAGGGAGCCAGTGAGAGTTCATGTTGGTGGGTGTGTGTGTGTGTGTGTGTGTGTGTGCTCATTCCCAGGCTCTTGAATGCACATCAACATATCCAACCTCTAATCACAAACAGCTCAATGGAACAAAGCCCATGGAGCCCATTTATAAGCAGCGCTGCCCCTCCCTCTCTCCCTCTCTCCCTCTCTCCTCTCTCCCTCTCTCCCTCTCTCCCTCTCTAATAGGACTCTACGTTGTACAGAAGCGATCCACAAAGGAAGATCCCCAGGCCTGCGACGGCCCCCCGTGTGCGATGGTCTGTGTGAGGGTTCCTTGGAGACAGCGAACCACCAGGATGACATTTCCTCCAAAACCGTCTGTCTTTTGTATGTTCTTTACTGAGAATTTCATATCCACATTCACACACACACACACACACACATGCAGACACACACACACACACACACACGCACGCACATGCACACACACACACACACACATGCACACACACACGCACGCACATGCACACACACACACACGCACACACACACATGCAGACACACACACACACGCACGCACATGCAGACACACACACACGCACGCACATGCAGACACACACACACGACATAACGTATAACAGTTCATCATAACAACAGTGTAATGAGGTATAACAGTTCATCATAACAACAGTGTAATGAGGTATAACAGTTCATCATAACAACAGTGTAATGAGGTATAACAGTTCATCATAACAACAGTGTAATAAGGTGTAACAGTTCATCATAACAACAGTGTAATGAGGTATAACAGTTCATCATAACAACAGTGTAATAAGGTGTAACAGTTCACCATAACAACAGTGTAATAAGGTATAACAGTTCACCATAACAACAGTGTAATAAGGTATAACAGTTCACCATAACAACTGCATGCGTCAGAGGCGGATCCAGGACAGTTTAAGTCATGATGACATCACGGTCCAATCACCCACATCCACACAGTGGGAGAGAATCTGAGACGTGATCCAACGGAGATCAATGTGCGTGTGTGTGTGTGTGTGTGTTCAGTGTGTGCGTGCGTGTGTGTGTGTTCAGTGTGTGCGTGTACTAACTGCACACCCCCTGAGCCACACTGACAGGTGGTGGAAGGACAGAGACAAAAGAGCATGCATGCATGTACACACACACACACATATACACACACACACACACACCTATTCTCTTCCTGACCTTTCTCTGTGGCTCTAGATAAACACTGCCACATATATTTGAATACACACATATAAACAAGCACACACACACATCAATACACACAAACACACACACACCAATACACACACACACACACACACACACACCAATACATACACACACACAAACACACCAATACATACACACACACACACGCACACACACACACACACACCAATAAACTTACACACACACTAATACACACACACCAATACACACACACACACACACACACACACTTACACGTCGTCCTTGCGGGGGCCCTCCTCTCCTGGGGCCCCGGTCACTGCTGACCAGGTCCATTTAGCCCACTGGACGGGAGACAGCCAGGACATGCCGTCTACACCGGGTCAGACCCGCACAGCGTCTGACGGGACGGCTCTGAATCTCGACTGACCTCCTCTCACTCAGGACAGCTGCCAGCTGACACCCAACGATCATCCAGTACGTGTCAAACCCTGAAGCTCGCTCTCCCTCTCTTGCTGTGGAGGACTTGCCTTCCAGCCTCGGCCTGTGGGGGTTTCCTGAAAGGGCTCGGTCACTTCCTCCTTCAGCTCTGCCCTCCCATCTCACTTCTCCTCCTCCTCCGCAGCGGTGACTTGTGAAAACAGCCGTGAGAGAGTTGAACTGCTGCTGCTGCTCATCGCTCTCACACACACTGAGTCACTCAGTAAACCCTGCTGATCATCATCAGCACTGCTCTCTCTGCTCCCTCCCTCCCTCTCTCCCTCCCTCTCTCTGCTCCCTCCCTCCCTCTCTCCCTCCCTCTCTCTGCTCCCTCCCTCCCTCTCTCTGCTCCCTCCCTCTGCTCCCTCCATCCCTCCCTCTCTCTGCTCCCTCCCTCTCTCTCTCTGCTCTCTCCCTCCCTCCCTCTCTCTGCTCCCTCCCTCCCTCTGCTCCCTCCCTCTCTCTGCTCCCTCCCTCCCTCTCTCTGCTCCCTCCCTCTGCTCCCTACATCCCTCCCTCTCTCTGCTCCCTCCCTCTCTCTGCTCTCTCCCTCCCTCTGCTCCCTCCTTCCCTCCCTCTCTCTGCTCCCTCCCTCTCTCTACTCCCTCTGCTCCCTCCCTCCTGCTCCCTCCCTCCCTCTCTCTGCTCCCTCCCTCCCTCTGCTCCCTCCCTCTCTCTGCTCCCTCCCTCCCTCTCTCTGCTCCCTCCCTCCCTCTGCTCCATCGCTCCCTCCCTCTGCTCCCTCCCTCCCTCCCTCTATCTGCTCTCTCCCTCGCTCCCTCCCTCCCTCTGCTCCCTCCCTCCCTCCCTCTCTCTGCTCTCTCCCTCCCTCTGCTCCCTCCTTCCCTCCCTCTCTCCGCTCCCCTCCCCTCCCCTCATACTCCTCCCTCTCTCACTTTCTCTCCCTCTCACTCTCTTTGTCTCTCTCACACTCACTCTCTGATCACAACTCTCATGCTCTCTCTTTCTTTGCTCTCTCTCTCTCTCCTCTCTCTCTCTCTCCCCTCTCTCTCTCTCTCTCTCTCTCTCTCTCTCTCTCTCTCTCTCTCTCTCTCTCTCTCTCTCTCTCTCTCTCTCTCTCTCTCTCTCTCTCCTGGGTGGACCACAGCAGCGATCAGCTGGCAGACAGCCCCCCCCCCCCCCCCCACACACACACACAGTATTACCTCGGTCAGTAACACATTTCAGTCAAAACACACCCTCTCCTTTCTTCTCAGTGTGTGCCCTGCTAGCCACCACCCATGGCCCCCACCCATCCAAGTGCTTCTGGAGTCTACAGGGGGGGGGGGGGAGATGAGTCTTAAAGACAAGTTTGCTAAGTCCATTTGGAGGACGCACAGGACCCCACCATGTCTCCTTAGGAGCACAGGACGGAAAGGAGAGTGGTGATGAAGATGAAGAGGAAGGGAGATGGAGGGAGAAGGGGGCCAACGAGTTGAAGTCAAGCGCTTGCCAGTCCAAGTCGAGTTTATTCAACTAGGATGGGGGTTAGAAACCCATCCCGAATGAGAACTGCAGTGCTGTAATGCATAATGCATCTAAAGCCGCAGACAGATTGTATAGTGTGTCTATGTGTCTGTATTTGTCCCTGTGGTCTAGTCAAGTTGATCTGTACTTAATCCCAGTCCCGGCCTCAAAGGGCTTCACGGACCACATGTTGTGACACCCCTAACCCTGGCCCCCAAAGAGCCAGGAAAACGCCCTTGTTTATCAGACGATAAAGAAATATCCCGTAGTAAGAAACTCCCTGACTGAGGTCTGTCCATGGAGTGGTGGTCCATGGTGAGTCGCTGTGCCCCCCCCCCCCCCCCCCCCCCTGGGTAACAGGGTTCTGCTGGTGGATCAGGTCTTTGTTGGAACAGAGCAGCGCTGCCAGCTTCCCCCCCCAGCACTGGGTGTATGACACCATGTGTCCAGTCCATGTGTCCATGTGTCCTGTCCATGGTGTCCTGCAAGGCCGTAACCATGCAGGACCGGAAGGTTCTGCATGGTTACGGCCTTGCAGGACACCATGTGCCCATGTGTCCTGTCCATGGTGTCCTGCAAGGCCGTAACCATGCAGGACACCATGTGTCCATGTGTCCTGTCCATGGTGTCCTGCAAGGCCGTAACCATGCAGGACACCATGTGTCCATGTGTCCTGTCCATGGTGTCCTGCAAGGCCGTAACCATGCAGGACCGGAAGGTTCTCTGACTCACAAGTCTCTGAATGCAGGGAGCACATGACTAACCCTCCTGTGGACCTGATGGGGACACGAGGAGGGTTGGTATACAAGCGCCCAAACTGGGATGATTACCGAACATTAAACTACAAAGACTTTGACAACCTCTAATCATCCGTCTGGACAATAGGCACCCAACATAAACATGCATCCATATACAAGCACACACACACTCATACACATGCACACACACTCACACACTCATACACACACACGCACGCACACATACACACACACACTCATACACACACATAGCAACACGCCCAGAAAATCTAGGCCAGATGAAATGTATTCTTTGAAATATACGAACCATAACTAATCCAATATCAGCCAGATTGTTGGCCTGTGAAGTGTGTGAGTGTGTGTGTGTGTGTATGAGTGTGTGTGTGTGTGTGTGTGTATGAGTGTGTGTGTGTGTGTGTGTGTGCGCGCGTGTGTGTGTGTGTATGAGTGTGTGTGTGTGTGTGTGTATGAGTGTGTGTGTGTGTGTGTGTGTGTGCGCGTGTGTGTGTGTGTATGAGTGTGTGTGTGTGTGCGTGTGTGTGAGTGCGTGTGTGTGTGTGCGTGTGTGTGCGTGTGTGTGTGCGTGCGTGTGTGAGTGTGTGTGTGTGTGTGTGTGTGTGTATGAGTGTGCGTGTGTGTGTTTATCAGAAGGGGAGGGGTGTATAAAAGCTTCTCACCACATGTAGATGAAAGCAGAAGGAAATTGGAAAAGTCAGTTGAAACAAGTGTAATCAGTGTGAAGTTAGTATAAAAGACAGACAGACAGGCAGACAGGCAGACAGGTAAGCAGGCAGACCAACAGACAGACAGATAGACAGACTGGTACACGTGTACACTTCCCAACCAAACCACAGACTAGGTTGTAACGCTGGAGACAAGCAAACTAAACTAGTTTCAATGTGTTTGGATGGACGGCTCTTCAAACGATGATGTCATCGTGCAGACCGCCGACACGGGAATCCATCTTAAGCACATCCATTACAGGCAGAGAGATGAAGGGACAAGGGGGAGAAACAGTGAGAGTATGGGAGTGGAACAGGAGCCCCAGCTGGCTGTTCTAGTCTGGTTCTGGGCCGTGGTACCTGCATGTGTGTGTTGTCGCATCTTGCAGGTAGTTCGGTCAGACCTGCTGGGGCAGATTCCTGTCAGGATAGGGTGGAAGATAACGTCTCCCCCCTCCAGGGCTTACCTCTGAGGGGACCTAATCATTGCATGTACACCTCTTCACTGGTTTCACTGGTTTCACACATTGAGGTGCTGAAGTGAAGTCGGATGGGGTGGGTCTTCCCTGTCTCAGCGTTATCGCATCAAAGGGCCGCTAAGAAAGACACAAAGCCTCGCGAAGAAAAGGCAAGAACACAGAAGAGGGATCCCTCCTCCCAGGGTTGGCAAGGAGGGCAATAGGTGCCAAATGGGTGCTCTCTCTCTCACTCACTCACTCACTCACACTCACACACACACACACACACACACACACACACAGCGTGTGAGATGGGGTGAGAGTGACACGTGCAGTGGAGGGCAGAGCAAGAAGGAAAATGGCGAGTCTTATGTAAGCTTCCTTTAGAGAGCCTGAAATAGCAGCGCTGTAGAAGACCAGCAGCATGGCAGGATCACAGGAAGTACAACATGAATAGAACATGTGATCAGGGTTGGGGTCTGTACACATGGTGTTAGACAATGTCTAACTGTGTGGGTGGGTGTGTGTGCGTGCGTGTGTGTGTGTGTGTGTACGTGCCTGCGTAAGTTTGTTGTGTGTGCGTGCGTGTGTGTGTATGTACGTGCCTGCATGACTATGTGTGTGTGTGTGTGGGTGTGTGTGTGTGTGCGTGCGTGTGTGTGTATGTACGTGCCTGCATGACTATGTGTGTGCGTGCTTGTGTGTGTATGTACGTGCCTGCGTAAGTTTGTTGTGTGTGCGTGCGTGTGTGTGTATGTACGTGCCTGCATGACTATGTGTGTGTGTGTGTGGGTGTGTGTGTGTGCGTGCGTGTGTGTGTATGTACGTGCCTGCATGACTATGTGTGCGTGCGTGTGTGTGTATGTACGTGCCTGCATGACTATGTGTGCGTGCGTGTGTGTGTATGTACGTGCCTGCATGACTATGTGTGTGCGTGCGTGTGTGTGTGTGTGTGTGCGTGTGTGTGTATGTACGTGCCTGCATGACTATGTGTGTGTGTGTGTGGGTGTGTTGCAGTTAACACGTAATTCTTATCTTCATCATCGATTGCCATTTGAGCGATGGTGCCATGTGTGCTTCAGAGCTATGAATAGGTTGTCGTTTTGCGTGACAAGGGATGACTGGAGACGTTATACTGTTTCAAACAGCACTCCGTACACACAAGGCCCGGAGAGGGAATTACAGAACCTCAGACTGTCCCTGTTTATCTTGGCTCTAATTGACTGTTGAGAGGCAGACAGACAGGTGTCTGCTGTACTTCAACACTAGGCTAGTGGTGAACTCCGTGAACGTAGCAGGACCTACTGGTATCGATACGGATACTGATACCGATTACAGCAATCTTTTTGCCATCAACGTGTCTCATTCGATGAGAAAAACTGAATGTCAAACTTGAGGAAAAACCTAATCAGTCACTGGAAGCCATTTTCATCCCCAGTATGGAGCAGCTGTTCGGTTTAGCTGCAATTTGAATGCCCATATCCATCCATCCTGCCACAACCCACTCCTAGACCGAGGCTATGCAGTTTTGCGCCCATGGATGCATTTATGTGAAAGTGCGCCATCTAGTGGCTATCGCTAGTATCACGTTGAAAAAGCACCTATAGTGAGCTTAATACTTTGCAAGAGGTGGGATTTATATTGCTAGCACAAAGGAGAGTGGTAAAAACAAAAAAATAGGATCAAAGAATATGGAACCAAAGCAACGCAGACAGACAGGCAGGCGACCTGCTGGGGAAATATGTCATTCATTACGTAATACATCAAGTCAGATTTGATCCTGAAATGGGCCACTATTTGCTTGTTTACTGGAATAAATGACAAATACAGAACATTGGATGGCTTTAAAATGTGGGTTACTTCATCTCTCATGTAAAATGGTAACATCTATCATCACAATGTTTAGTACCTGTCAGTAAGACAGGTGAGGACTGCAGCTGTGCCAAAACATTTATTTTCATTTAAAATGTAATGATTTGGTTGGATACGACCAATGCACCTGTTTAAATACACCTGTCTATCTATAATGCAACTACAACTGTCTATATTCAATTGTCTCTACATATATAAAACACAAGCAAAATGGTCTCCGTGCAGAGACGAGAGAGAGTGCTGGAGAGAGTGGAGGCGAACAACAAAAGGTTCGCCATGGGAATACAGAGACGGCCAGGCAGGGTGTCTGGTTACCGGATGAACAACAGTCCACCAGGAGTGCTTGTTAACAGTAGGCCTACTGTAGGACCCCAGCTCCAGTCAGCCTGCAGGACTCACTGACATCGCCAACACAATACAGAACCACTGGGCATTACATCACCAAAACAGGCAGCCAGCCATGTACACATTGAAGATATATATACATATAAAATACATAAAATATATATATATAAAATATATATATAAATGTATGTAGGCCACCATGATATAGAGACAGACACATAAAGAGACAGGAAGGAAGATGGTAAGAGGAAGAGAGACAGAGGGAGAGAGAGAGAGAGAGAGAGAGAGAGAGAGAGAGAGAGAGAGAGAGAGAGAGAGAGAGAGAGAGAGAGAGAGAAAGGGAGAGAGAAAGGGAGAGAGAGAGAGAGAGAAAGAGAGAGAGAGAGAGAGAGAGAGAAAGGGAGAGAGAGAGAGAGAGAGAAAGGGAGAGAGAGAGAGAGAGAGAAAGGGAGAGAGAGAGAGAGAGAGAGAGAGAGAGAGAGAGAGAGAGAGAGAGAGAGAGAGAGAGAGGAAAACAAGGAAACAGATGCACATCCTAAAAGGCTTTGATGTCAGGTGAGATCCTTGCCTTCCGTTGGCATCCCGACCACAAGGCCATTTACCACGGCGCCCCGACAAGACTCGCTAGACCAGCCTAACCCGCAGCGTAGAGAGGAGGGCTAGACCTCA
>JACYXH010000010.1:330000-422500 GCA_026745465.1 Lota lota | reverse complement strand
ATGTCCACTTCAGTTATATTTATATTAGTATTGTAGCCCTGTGCTAAAATGTAATACAAAAACCTTTTTACAGACTTAGGTCCAGCTCTCAAGGAGTCGTTGCCTGTACTTAATATATTATATTATATTATAACTTTGCACTAGTAGCATCCAGGGAGCAGCAGCTTCGAGTATATACTAAATTAAATAAAGTATTCAACTATGAAAACGCAAACCTGGAGTTCCCACGACACCCGGAAGCATTTTGGACCCAGGCAAACCAAGTTGTTCCAGGTAATCGGTCCCTGAAACATTAATCCCCTCTCCAGAGAAACCAGCCATGTCCCAAACAAACCACAGAAGCTCCTCTGGTCAACAGAAATATGGTTGACAGAAATGTTGACTTTTCCTCGGCACAAGCAGAGCTGCCTAGTTGCACACACATGCTAGTAATTAGGCCTGAAAACAAACCAGTATGCCACTGTCTGCAGTACATAAGTGCATATAAAAGTGCAAAGTTGAAAAGAAAAAAGATGTCTAAAGGGATGAGTGAATGCCAAGTGACAAGTCGATTAGAAACAACTGGAAGACGGTGAGAACTTCGGCCGCGTTGGAAGGAACTCCGTATTAGGTTAGGGTCACGTTAGGCGACCCCAACCATGTGACACTCGCTCCCTGACTACCGCTGGCACGCTCTGGACTGAGGTCACGTGACTTCAGCCGATCCATCACTGGTGACACCAGCAGGGGGCGTCATGTGACCAGGGGGAGAGGGAACAAGGCACTCTTCATGCGGAGTAGGGAAATCTTTGGCAAAAGATTTCAAAACAGCTATGCGAATTCCATTGAGTTGAACCCGCATGTGTTCCCCTGAGTCCTCATCATTGTTGCGGTTGTTCGCAGGACACGCCCAGTTTGTCATAGATCTCTTTGAGGAGCAGGAGGGCGGTGTCTTCAGACTCCCTGACAGACAGACAGACACAGAGAAGAGGCCATTATTCATCACCAGACAAGTCATTTAAAACACTTTAAGGAATCACCAGAGACAGGTGTTCCAGACAAGGTACCCCTTCGGTGTGGGTACGGTACCTCACTTCACCTCGGCCCCATCGAAACCCACTTCCTGCATCATTTACCAATCCCAGCACAGCCGTTTGTGCTGGGATTCCCATTTAAACCAGTTACCAGCAATGATCAGGTACTAACGATGATCAATATTGAAGTGTTACCCAAACTAAAGGAACAGCGCCCCCTTCGGTTCCGTGAGCGCCAAAGGTCACATCATTTGACTCCGACGTCCTCACGCACAGCCACTGTGTTGGCGGCTGTCCTGGCGGTTCGATAAAAGGTGTTCTCTTTACCCGCCATCCCATAATGAGCTCACCCGGCAGCAGGACGCGTGACTCACCAGTAGCACAGATGGGACTGGATGGCAAACAGGTATTCGTTGAAGCTCTCGATGGGTTTCTCCTGCAGGACGTGGTCTATCCTCCGGCCCCCGTTCAGCATGCCCACCTTGACCTGGCGGGCCGGGGTCTCCTCAGACGAGGTCGAGGGCCCCGCCTCGTCGTAGGACGCTGCGGGGAGAGGCGCACACCAGAGGAGTCTTTAGTACGAGCCTCTCATCTCCCCGGATCGCAGCGAACGGGGCCCAAAGTGACACATCGACAAGTTAGATGTCAGACTAGTCGAATCTCGTTGAGTGGAATTTGGTTTCATGGGAGGCATTGGTCCCAGGATTACAAACAGCACTGAATAACTCCACTGCCAACAGCATATTCTTCATAAATAACCTTTGAGAGGTAATTTATTTAGATTAGCTGTTGGCAGGTCAGATGATATCCATCAAAACATCTGTGACACTGGCTACAGCAAATTCTGAAATACAAAGCATGTTTTCAGAATGAGTCACCATCGCTACACAATGATGGGATATCTGGCAAATATTCCAAAAAGTTACACAACACGTTTGCATAACTCTAAAGAGGTCACTACTAGATTTCCAGGAAAAAAATGTGCCCCAGATGTAAAGGCCACAGGAACAGAGAGTAACACAGGAACAAGGTGTTAGTAGAGCTTTATCGCAAAGTCTGGGCGACATATGAAGAAAGAATAGAAGTAATCTGTTTAAATAAAGGTGGATGATGTAGATGCAGACTTTATGTTCAAATAACAAAAATTTGTTAAAACATTTCTTTACGAATAGATAAAATGCCAATTGATAATTCTTGATCTGATTTCTATGTCATTGAACCATTGAACCGTATAACGTTAGGCACTGTTTATGTGGTTTAACTATTTGCATCTTTACGATGGTATCACATCAATACTATCAGTCTTAAAGCACACATGTAGAAACCTGTCTGTTGACTAACACAAGCAGCCTTAGTGCCTGAAGCCTTTCCTGGAATCAGGTGGACCGGTTAGGAGCACAGTGTGTGATGTGTTAGCAGTACAGTGTTAGCAGTACAGTGTTAGCAGTACAGCGTGTGTGATGTGTTAGCAGTACAGCGTGTGTGATGTGTTAGCAGTACAGCGTGTGTGATGTGTTAGCGGTACAGTGTGTGTGATGTGTTAGCAGTACAGCGTGTGTGATGTGTTAGCAGTACAGCGTGTGTGATGTGTTAGCAGTACAGCGTGTGTGATGTGTTAGCGGTACAGCGTGTGTGATGTGTTAGCGGTACAGTGTGTGTGATGTGTTAGCAGTACAGTGTTAGCAGTACAGTGTTAGCAGTACAGCGTGTGTGATGTGTTAGCGGTACAGCGTGTGTGATGTGTTAGCGGTACAGTGTGTGTGATGTGTTAGCGGTACAGTGTGTGTGATGTGTTAGCAGTACAGCGTGTGTGATGTGTTAGCAGTGCGTGTGTGATGTGTTAGCAGTACAGCGTGTGTGATGTGTTAGCAGTACAGTGTGTGTGATGTGTTAGCAGTACAGTGTTAGCAGTACAGCGTGTGTGATGTGTTAGCAGTGCGTGTGTGATGTGTTAGCAGTACAGCGTGTGTGATGTGTTAGCAGTACAGTGTGTGTGATGTGTTAGCAGTACAGTGTGTGTGATGTGTTAGCAGTACAGTGTGTGTGATGTGTTAGCAGTACAGTGTGTGTGATGTGTTAGCAGTACAGTGTGTGTGATGTGTTAGCGGTACAGCGTGTGTGATTGCAGCGGGGTGAACGATTACAGCACAAGGCGTTAAACAAAGGTTCCACTGAAAACCTCATCGCCTCCATATCCGTGGTGCATCAGCTCAAATTTCACCACGGCGGAAAACGATCGGTCAAAGAGGACGACGAGTGAAAGCGGCGAGCGGACGCAAGCGCGGGCCAATCCATCCCGTTCTATTTTTAGCCTGGAGGTGGAGCACCTTCCGCTGCTTATTGCCATGACAGCGCGAACGCTGACACAGCGCTCATTAGTCCGGCGCAGCGTAAACAAAGCGGACGTGAGAACCAACAGGGTCGTTGGTCAGGGTTTGTGTAAGCAGGCGCCGAGACACGGATTAGAAGACCAAGCGAGCAACCGTTCCACTCATCAAATTAGTCGCGTTGTGTTTATTCTGGATAATTATACTGACTGTACCATTTCCTGTAAAACATCTCCCACGTAAACAAAGAAATTGGGCCAATAGAGAACCAGTTGACCCTATGACAGAATGCCGATATCATTTAATTGGATAGTATAGGTTGCACTGGCCTACTAGTCCTTTAAAGCATGAGGGACATGTGCCATGGGAATGTCTATGCGTTTGACATGGCCATCCAGCCTATGCTGCTATAGTGTAGCATCAGGGAGACATACCTCATTCTCATGTAGCATGAGTGGTATATACAGCCCATGCTGCTATAGGGTAGCATCAGGGAGACATACCTCATTCTCATGTAGCATGAGTGGTATATACAGCCCATGCTGCTATAGGGTAGCATATGGGAGACATACCTTATTCTCATGTAGCACGAGTGGTATATACAGCCCATGCTGCTATAGGGTAGCATCAGGGAGACATACCTCATTCTCATGTAGCATGAGTGGTATATACAGCCCATGCTGCTATAGGGTAGCATATGGGAGACATACCTTATTCTCATGTAGCATGAGTGGTATATACAGCCCATGCTGCTATAGGGTAGCATCAGGGAGACATACCTCATTCTCATGTAGCATGAGTGGTATATACAGCTCATGTAGCATAGGGTAGCATCAGGGAGACATACCTCATTCTCATGTAGCATGAGTGGTATATACAGCTCATGTAGCATAGGGTAGCATCAGGGGGACATACCTCATTCTCATGTAGCGCATGACAATGAGTAGAATGAGACACTTGAAGCAAGCCAAGTTTTCCTCCCGGCTTACCTTGAAAGTAATGCATGTGGAGGGCCCGGGGCCACTCCAGTATTTTACTCCACAAATCAAGCTTTGTCTCCTCCCCTCCAGCAGGAGGTGAAGCTGAAGTTTAAGGTTACGGTTCAAGGAGTCGGGAAGAGGAGACACGTTCAGAAAGACAAGATTGTGAGTAGACATGCATGCCGACACGCACACACCAACACACCCCGGAACGTGCGCACGCACGCGCACGCACATATTGAAGCATACACACACAGACGGACGCACACATACAGACACACACAGGCACACTTACAGACGTGCACACACACGTCAAAGCATGCACATACATACACACGGGCACACGCACACACACGGGCACGCACACACACGGGCACGCACGCACACACACACGGGCACGCACGCACACACACACGGGCACGCACACACACACGGGCACGCACGCACACACACGGGCACGCACGCACACACACGGGCACGCACGCACACACACACGGGCACACACGGCCACGCACGCACGCACACACACACGGCCACGCACGCACACACACACACACGGGCACGCACGCACACACCCAACGCGGTGGTGTTGTACCGTGAGTCTCCTGTGTCTCCTTCTCGTCTGCAGCGTCCCCTCCCTCCACAGGGGGCAGCGCAGCCACGCTGGGCCGGGAGAAGGACTGCCAGGCGGTGCGCAGAGAGCCCAGCACGTTGTTCCTCAGGTCGGCACTCATGCGGGTCAGACTCTCCTTCAGCTCTGCACGGGACACACACACACACCAAGTAGGCTTTCCCCGCCACCATGAAAACGCAACGCGAAAAGGTTTGCTCACACAACCACACCCAAACCAGTGTTCCCAGAGGAGCCATCAACTGCATTTGTCCAAGGGACAGAGTTTTGCTACGCAGACACTGGCGCAGCTATATACATATATTGATATATCCCTAATAATATTTTCAGTTTCTAACTAAATTGTTATTATTATAATTAGCCTATATCAGTGTGAACAGAGTCCCAACCCCTATACTGGAGCCAGCCATAAGGGGGCGATCAAGACCTCTTGGCTTCACTTCTAGGGAGCTGTAATGTTATCCATCAATGGCGGGCAGAAATGTCACTCTCAAAGCGCCTAAAGCCAGGGTTGACGTGGTTTAATCGAGAATAAATGATAAATACCCATTTATTATGCCAACTTTCTGTAATGCTAAACCTGTGTGCCTCATTTGCGATGAAACAATCCCTGCTGTGATGTAATCCAATGATAGGCGTCACCGTTTCACACAAGGCGTGCAACTTTCAAAGAGTCCTGCCCTGAACAGAAAAATGCCCATCCCGTGCCCCCGGAATGATGAGGGAACTCTGACTGAACAAGAGAGGGCATCTGCCTGTCTGTGTTCTCATTACTAACTCCGATGCCGACGTTCGCATGATCGCTCTTTTGGAGGAACCTCTACCCAGACCGGATAATTGCCCTGCTAAGCAAATAGCTCTGTCTGCGTTCCGACCACTGTGTCCACGTCTCACTACTTGTTGGGGTCAAGCAAGCTCAAAGGTCATCGCAGGCCATTGACTGTTAACACTACCAGTTGCGTTTGTATCAGATATTTTGATGGGAAGACTTAAGAGAAGGGAGGCTCTGATTCCGCTGGAAGGTATTCCCACCCAAATGCAAAATGTTAAATTAGAACATGTGAACATTTTAATTGTAATTTATAAACATTATAAAAATATTATTTATAAAATATATCATCTTTTTATAAATGATATTTTTATAATTAATACGATAAAAATAAAACAAATTATAAAAAAGATTATAATATTTATATTTATTTCTTCCTTACATTTTCTGAGTTCATTCATACTCTGCGTGGAACTCAAAGTGCAGCGGAGCCCGGAGGACACAGGGTCGCGGTGGCAGGAGACTTTGTTTTGGCCACAAACCGGACATTTTGTCTGTGCCAACACAATTACATTGAGGTATATGGAGGGCTCGATGGGCCAGTGCTTCCCAGCCTCGGGCCCAGGAGGCCGTCTCATGTGCTTTGAAGTTGCAGGAGATTGCAGATGTAAAGTAAGATGCAAACGAAATACATTCGCACACCCAAAAATGAGGTCACAGGTCAAAAACCGTTGGACACACTTTTACACACACACACACACACACACACACACACACACACACACACACACACACACACACACACACACACACACACACTTACCCAGGTGCATCCTCTTGCGCCCCTTGTGGTGGGGGATGAGCATGGGCTCCAGATCATCCTCCGGTAGGATCATGGGCTCGATGCGGTACGCCACAGGGTCGTACTGCAGGAGACACAGCAGGGGACACATAGGTGCACTGAGGACTCCGTCACACAGAACAGCCCTGTTTCCCTCCAGTGCAGCGCTCCAGTGCAGCGCTCCAGCGCAGCGCTCCAGCGCAGCGCTCCAGTGCCGCGCTCCAGTGCAGCGCTCCAGTGCAGCGCTCCAGTGCAGCGCTCCAGTGCCGCGCTCCAGTGCAGCGCTCCAGTGCAGCGCTCCAGTGCAGCGCTCCAGTGCAGCGCTCCAGTGCAGCGCTCCAGTGCAGCGCTCCAGAGCAGCGCTCCAGTGCAGCGCTCCAGTGCAGCGCTCCAGTGCTGAGTTCCCTTCCGGTCATGCGCCTCACGTCATCGTGTATTCGGAAATGAAAGCAGCCGTAAGCGGCCGGCTCTCCTCAGGTCCATTCACACCGGTTAACCGGTTAACCGGTGTGAATGGACCTAGGAGAGCCGCGAGCGGAACTGCGCCGTTTGAACGGTTTAAACGGCGCAGTCCCGCTGGCGGCCTCCCACCACAGACTCCGAGCGGTCCTCACAAAGCCCTCCGCCAGGGGGGGCCGGTGCCGAAGCATCCCGTCTGTTGCGACGTGCGTCTGTGTGAGACATGTACTTGACTATAAAAGAGAAAGTGTGCACTGGTGCCGTGCATTTTCTCACTCTCGTGATATATGAGAGAGAGAGAGAGAGAGAGAGAGAGAGAGAGAGAGAGAGAGAGAGAGAGAGAGAGAGAGAGAGAGAGAGAGAGAGAGAGAGAGAGAGAGAGAGAGAGAGAGAGAGAGAGAGAGAGAGAGAGAGAAGTCAAATATATCTCTCTGATATCATTTAATTAACAAACGTTTTGTCCCATTTCCACCTTGGTTTGACGGGGGTACGTCCCGTTCAGGTATGCCCCCCCCCCCCCCCCCCACCCGGTGATGGGCAGCGGCGCTAATATAAAAGGGGCGGACCCCCGGCACTCACAGGGTGGTAGATGTTGTAGAAGCTCTTGCAGGTGGGGAAGGTGTAGTTGGGGTCGATGCGCTTCAGCCCGCGCACCGTCAGGAACATCCCGATGGGGGAGCCGAAGGCGAAGAAGGACTGAGGCCTGAACACCAGCTGGGGGTAGTTAATGGACACCTGAGGGACGCAGGGAGGGAGAGGAAGGTGAGGTCACGGAACCAAACCAGATGAAGGACCTCCTTTGACAGTCAGTCTACACAGAATTCCACCTGGGGAAAAATAAAGCAGGCATCCATCCATCCATCCATCCATCCATCCATCCATCAATTCATCCATCCATCAATCAATCAATCCATCTATTCAATCAATCCATCTATTCATCCATCTATCCATCCATCCATCCATCCAACAATAACTTTCTAAGAGGACGGGAGACCTTAAGCACACATCAGATCCATGCAGTCTAAGAGGGATGCACTGACGGTGTGGCAAAACTACAATGGTGGCGAGATGAGAAGGAAAACCCAAAACAAGACTCCTGAGTGAAGGCAGGCAGTGGTGGGGGCCATTAGTAGGGTGTAAGTCAAGCGGTAGGAGACGAGATGGTAGAGTGTGCAGAGGAATGACACACTGGGACATGTGGTCTCCGAGCTGGGGCAATAGAACGACGTACCCCTCTATTCCCATACACTGGAGAAAGAGTGATGGGGAGGGGGGGGGAGACCAGATGCTAGCATTAACTAGCATGAAACTAGCATTTCTAGTTCTCTTTCTGGCCAGCATAAGTTGAAGAGTTTAACAGGGAAGCGTCACCCTCTGTCGTTGATGTCAGACCCGGGTCAACGGTCCACCCTTTACGTAATTCTTTCTCGGAAACGTCGTTAAATGTTTCAGATCGCGACTCTGTCGCAATGCGCACAACGAGGCCGTACCGGCTTGTATTAGGAAATGGCCAGGCGTGACGGTTCCCCTTAAAGGACAAACTTAAGGGGAGGTGTGGTGAAATGAGAGAGAGGTCACCAAGGAAGGACACAGGGAGATATCAGAGGTTCTCTGGCTGGGACAGACCTGTCCCATGGCTATGCTTCCATTGTTCTGTCCAGGCAAGCGGCGCAGGGGGAGAGAAGCGGGAAGGTGACACGTCATAGCCTTCAGGGCTGTAGCCACGGTTACCTCCAAGTGTACAAGAAGCACGGGACAGTTTGAGTGTCTGAAGTTTGCCCTACCGTTCATTCCCCTCCGTGTGTGGAGTACCATCTAAAACCATCTTTACCTGGAGGTTTTCATTATGGACACTGAGGGATGCAATGGTTTGTAGCTCTGGTGCATTGGGTACTTCGGGGTCTCGGGGTCTCGTGTTGTATGTGACTGTTGCGTCCTGACGGTAAACGGGGCCCACCCGAGCGTGTGTGTGTGGGGGTTACCTGTCCGATGCCCACGTTGAAGTACTCGTAGTCCACGGCGCTGGTGATGGACCGCGCCCGGTGGAACTGGGCCTGCTGGGGGCTCGCTGACGAGCACTGGTTACCGTGGTGATTGAGCGGAGAGGAGCCCGGGGGCGGAGCCTGGAGGTCAGGTGCTAGCAGCACGGTGCCGCCCCCGCAATCCTATTGGACGGCGACAGAATAGCACAGAGACCATTAAAATATTAACCATTTACGGTAACATTGAATTACTACAGCTGATACATTTTTTGTCAACATTTGCTGTACAAGGATCTCTATGTGATTACATAAATAAATGAACAAAACACAATATATATATGTTAAAGATACATGACAAAATAAGAACACAGTGTTTACTTTATTCCTGTCCTATAACTTTTTGTTATTATTTTCATAACTAAAGATAAAGTCTGCTAATAATCCTGTGACGGCAGATCTGTTGAAACACCACGGGGCTTTGTGTACCTCCTGAGTGCGGGACCTCCGTGCGTAGCTGAGGATCTTCTTGCGGGGTCCCAGGGGGACCCCCAGCACCTTCAGGTCAGCGTCCTGACACAGCGCCTTGCAGGTGGAGGACAATTACTAACTCATCGCTTTCCTTCTTCACAACACTGTCTGTGTCTGGAAACTCTCTCCGTCTCACGGTGTGTGTGTGTGTGTGTGTGTGTGTGTGTGTGTGTGTGTGTGTGTGTGTGTGTGCGTGCGTGTGCGTCTGCGTGTGTGTGTGAGCGAGGACAGACAACTTTCTTTACCTGGGGCTTTTTTTTGTCCCCATGTAATACATTTGGGGGGCATTTTGGATAGTGTGAAGGGCTTTTCAATCACAAGTTGGGAAAAACCTTCTATTTTCTATGTTGCATGACTCCAATGGAAAGATAACAATGTTGGACAATGGACCCACTTTGCAAATACAGAGTCAAATACAGAAGTTAACTCGAACACGTCATCCCAATTTCACACACACACATTGTGTGTGTGTGTGCGTGTATATATGTGTATGTGTGCTCATGTGCGCGAGTGAGTGTGTGTATGTATATGTGTGTGCGTGTGTGTGTATATGTGTGTATGTGTGTGCGTGCGCGAGAGTGTGTGTGTGTACATATATTTGTGTACATGCGCGCGTGTGTGTTACCAGTGACTCCATGTCCAGGTGTTCTCTCTGCAGGACAGCCAGATATTCCTGTAGTCCCAGTCTGATGAGAGTCTGCTCCAGGGCATCGCTGCTCAGTGGACAGGGGTTGTCCGTCATCACCTACAGCGCAGGGTCGGACAGACAGACGTGGACAGACAGACAGACGTGGACAGACAGACAGACGTGGACAGACAGACAGGACAGGTAGGGCAGGTAGGGCACAGTGGGAGAGAGGACGGAAGCTGGTTTTGAAATCAAAGTACAGCGAATTCTCGTTTTGTTGGACTCATTTTTGGGAGGACAGAGAGGACCGAGAAGGTTCCTCAGCGTACCTCCTCAGTGTCAGCCTCGCCTGACGGGGCCTTCTGATTGGTCAACAGGTCAAAGAGAATGAGTGAACCTGGGGAAAAGGAAAAGAAAACGTTTTAAACAGGTGGCCGGCTTAAAACCCTGGAATCCTGGATCAACGTCTCCCTGTTGGGGTACAGGGGTACGAAGAGCGCCTACCCAGGCTGTGACCCACCACCGACACGGCCGCGGCGAAGTCCGGGTGCCTCAATCTGAAGAGCGCGTCCAGCCGGTTGACCTCGGACGCCACCGTGTCCACGATGGTCTGGCAGTAGGTGGGGCTGTTGTAGAAGAACAGGTCCAGCAGGGTGTCGTTGGTGAAGTGGCGCAGGCGGCCGATACTGGGGAGGGTGATCCTCTGGATGTCCCTGGGGTGGGGGGGAGGAGGGAGGAGGAGGGGGGGGAGGGAGGAGGAGGGGGGAGGAGGAGGAGGAGGAGGAGGGGAGGAGGGAGGGAGGAGCACATCCTTGGTGAGCACCTCTCTGTCGCTATGGAGAGGAGATGTTTGGCAGCCTCCATCTAGGGCTTTTACGCACACCTTCAGAATCTAAACCGTGGCTCAAGCTTATGGTGGTCTACTAGCGTTCACTTGGTGAGAAAGGAACGGGCATTGTTGGGTAGCGACACCAAACTGTAAATGTACATTTACAATATGGGCAACGTACGTATGTCAGCATTTTTTCCCCCACTTTATAGCTATGTGTACATTACGTACATTTCCAAATGCACATTTTATGTTTTTACATACATATGTACATTAACACGTTTTGCTTTAATATTTGTAATGTCTACAAATGTACTCTATTCTCTCTCTTCCGCTAGCAGAGCAATTATAACATTCTCTCCCTCCCTCCCTCCCTCTCCCTCTCTGTCCTACATCTCTCTCCCTCACGTCTCTCTCTCTCTCTCTCTCTCTCTCTCTCTCTCTCTCTCTCTCTCTCTCTCTCTCTCTCTCTCTCTCTCTCTCTCTCTCTCTCTCTCTCTCTCTCTCTCTCTCTCTCTCTCTCTCTCTCTCTCTCTCTCTCTCTCTCTCTCTCTCTCTCTCTCTGTCTGTCCTAGGTCTCTCTCCCTCACGTCTCTCTCTCTCTCTCTCTCTCTCTCTCTCTCTCTCTCCCTCTCTATGTCCTACGTCTCTCTCCCTCCCTCCCTCCCTCTCCCTCCCTCCCTCCCTCCCTCTCACTCGTCCACCCCGGTGGCGTCTCCGTGCAGTGCGGTGTGCCAGTTGACGGGCAGGAACTCCACGCGGCCGACACGGCCGTCTTCCTGGCCGTGTTTGTAGTGGGAGCTCAGGAGGGACAGGGACGCGCTCCTGAAGTCGTTCACTGGAGGAGAGGAGGGGAAGGAGACCTTTTAGACGCACTGCCCACTCACACACGAGACTTTATCCACCCCAGGCACATTTCAACTACTCCCATACTTCCCGTTCTGGGTCTCATCCAGTTCTCCTTCATCTAGAGTCGTGTGTAGATAGTTACTGACGCATGCGTCCCACTGCATTCATACGCAAACTAAGGCATCTCTGGTCTTTTAATGCACGCGTCTGACTTCTAATTTTAGTTTTGACCTGCGAGAAGTTCTGTCTTATGCTGTAGTTGGAGCAGACCGAGTTCGGACAGTATTTGGTTTGGATACAGCTAGGTTGGGTCCAGACTTTCTGATCTTATTCAAGATCAGAAAGCACACGCACGCACACACGCGCACACACACACACACACACACACACACACACACACACACACACACACACACACACACACACACACACACACACACACACACACACACACACACACACACACACACACACACACACACACACACACACACACACACACAGAGCCAGGTCTCACTCTCTTTTGTGAAAGAGATGTTTAAAATCAAAGGTTGAATAAAGGCTTAAAAATACAAATCTCAGACACACACACACACACACACACACACACACACACACGACACACACACACACACACGGACGTACCACATTGTATGATGGATCGGAAGCGGAGGTCGCACGCCGGGCCGATACCGTGGACCATGAACACGAGGTGGTCGATCTTCTCAGGCTCGCCTGGGAAAAGGAGCAGAGCGCTAATTGGATCGCTATAAGACGGCGGCATCAGACGAGGGGACACCTGAACACGTAGCAACACGGGCGTAGCAACACGGGCGTAGCAACACGGGCGTAGCAACACGGGCGTACCATCTGGGATCGGAGCGAAGATGCTGTCCACCCCCCTCTTCACCGTGCGGGGGCGGGTCTGCTCGGAGGCAGACGACACCCAGTCCTCCTGTAGGTTCACGGGCTGGTACTGCATGATCAGCTAAGGCCACAGAGGAGGAACAAACGAGGGAATGGGACACACAAAAGAGAGCGCCTGGCCGGGCCACGCTCGCGGCGGACGTGTGGGATGCTGTTCCTTACAGACCACTTACTTTGGGATTATGCAGGATGACCATCTCCCCGGTTGGGAAGTGCACTTTGGTCTTCCACTCGTCCAGAGTTACGGCGATCATGTAGGCGTCCTGGGAGCGAGGGAGAGGCGAGAGGAGGACAGACCAAGGGGTTAGCAGCGCAGAGAGCAGGTGGGCCTTTTGAGATAAGACACACAGATCCTCAACGTGTTCATATGGTTCTGCACACACACACACACCTCGCTCACATCACCGTACGCACACGCGCGCTTACACACGCACGCAGACACACACACACACACAGTATAGAACCCAAGCATAGTCAATTATTGTCTTGCATTATGCAAGCGCGTCAAAAGAAAAGTACAAAAAACATGAATCCAATTTTAAGCCTGAAGGTTTGGAAGGCCAAACTAGTGATTGTTCAGGTGGGCCCGTTTTGTCCTGCCTGTTCACCACGCCTAATGTGTCATGGAGCAAACCCACATCACACAGAACACACAACACAACACCAGCACACAGGTGTGTGTGCTGGTGAATTACCAGACAGGTGTGTGTGTGTGCATGCGTGTGTGCATGTATGTGTCTGTGTGCTTGTGCATGTGTGTACATGTGTGTGCGTGTGTACCTGCATATATATGTGTGTGTTTACATCCAGACAGGTGTGTTTGTGTGTGTGTACCTCCAGATGTGTGTGTGTGTGTGTGTGTGTGTGTGTGTGTGTGTGTGTGTGTGTGTGTGTGTGTGTGTGTGTGTGTGTGTGTACCTCCAGACAGGTGTGTTTGTGTGTGTGTACCTCCAGACAGGTGTGTTTGTGTGTGTGTACCTCCAGATGTGTGTGTGTGTGTGTGTACCTCCAGACAGGTGTGTTTGTGTGTGTGTGTACCTCCAGACAGGTGTGTTTGTGTGTGTGTACCTCCAGATGTGTGTGTGTGTGTGTGTACCTCCAGACGGGAGCCGATGTCCTCGCTGTAGGGGAAGAAGCGCAGGTCTTTGTCTCCTTTGTAGAACCAGGTGCAGCGCCGCACCTCGGACGCAGCCTGCTCCCAGTACACAGCGTGGCGCAGCCGCTCCCTGACCCGCACGTCGTAGCGCTCGCCCTCCACCGCCACCACCACCTCCACCTGCTCGCCGACTGACACACACACACAGACACACCCACACACACACATAGACACACCCACACACACACATAGACACACACACACACACACAGAGACACACACACACACACATAGACACACACACACACACACATAGACACACACACACACACACATAGACACACACACACACACAGACACACCGACACACACACACAGACACACCCACACATAGACACACACACACACACACACACACACACACATAGACACACCCACACACACACATAGACACACACACACACACACACACACACATACATAGACACACACACACACACACACACCCATCAACAAGCACATGGATAAGAGCTGTGTTTTGTAAGCAATTTGGGTTGTTTCCTCTACTTCTCTATATTCTGGAAAACGCTTCCATTTGATCATGAATGAATATACATTCATAGAATGGCTGGTTGATCATGTATTACGATCAAGGTATAACTATCTAAATATGTAGAACAAATCTAAGAGTGAGGAGGAGGAGGGAGAAGGAGAAGGAGAAGGAGAAGGAGAAGGAGAAGGAGAAGGAGAAGGAGAAGGAGAAGGAGAAGGAGAAAGAGAAGGAGAGTCTGGTTTTGGTTGGACACAGAGATGCCCCAAGGCAACAACAGCACTATCAACAAAGAACTCTCATCCATTCGACGGCCATTTGATGGCGCTCTCACGTCTCCCACACGTATACATCATCCTCTGTACGCAGGCATACATACGGAGACACGGCTCCAGTCTTACTAGTCGCATGGGCGTTCTCCAGCTTCTCCGAGTCCTCTCTGCTGAAAGGGAGCCAGGAGGTACTGTCGTCGGCACGGCGACAGTAGAACCAATGAGGCTTGACGGGCTGATAAGGGGGCGGGGGAGCATCCATGTCTAGCATCTCAAAAGAGGACGCGGAGGATGGCGACGCCTCGTCCATCAACGCAGACACCTGTGGACATTTCTAAAACGTTACGGAATACAAAGTCAAAAATGTCTTTCTTCATGTAACTTTGCGGTTATGCCCACATCTCTGATAAGGAGGACTCAGGGGCCACTGAAATAGACCTCCTGCTAGGTTGCTTTCATGGACTTTGAGAGCATCAGATAAACGGAGATAGCAGCCGTCAGGCCACGCCTTGCACAAAGCCACTCATTCTTCCTCGCTGAGCCCTCTCTGTCCTCCACCGTGACTCATCACTGAATACATCAGTTCCACTGAACTGCACAGGACTTTGTGACTGTGGTTCTGCCAGCCGAGTAAAATTGCTTCACTTTTTAAGTAAACTTGCTTCCATGGCCACAGAGTTGAACGCGGCCTCGCTGCCCACACAAGGATGAGGCTTCGCATGACGGCCAGCGACAGTAACAACACAGAGAAGCGTTGTGGTCTGTTGCTGTCAATCACGGTTGCTCAGTCGGTAATCTCAGTGACACTAATCGGTGATGTGAAAGTGCATCTTGAGGACAAAAAAAAAAGGAATGTGACAAGTTCAGTATGTATTATGCAATTATGCATACAATTGAATTTACAGCACACAATCTTCCAAACAATAATGTAACTAACAACAATTCGTGTAGCGCGGAGAAAGTCCACCAACCATGGCTGTGTGGTCGTTCAACTTTTAAACTGAAAGGAACTCGAGCGCGACCTCAGCTATTAATCTTAATAAGCTAATATCCGTATACCAACTGCATTCCGAGCATCCATGTTTGCTTTTCTAACCTAATCCGCAGTTCATAGCAATGCTTGTGAAACAGATTCCAAGGAAGGTATGATATGTAAAACCTTCCCACTCAACAGGCGCAGCCTCTGCGCTGTCATCGGTGGGGCAACAGTGTCTCCCCAGGGGGCCAGGGGCCACCCAGGGGGCCAGGGTGACATTCTGAATGACGGGTGACAGAGCTGTCATTCCGTGCGCCAAGCTGTCTTACTGCATGCATTCACATGTCCACTTGTTATACACACATTGTATGAGGTTAGGTATTCTGCTCGGATTCTTAGCATCGTGACTGAGAGGCTGATCTCAAATCGTAAGTGAGTGGGGGAAATGAGTAGTCATGGGTTCTGGTATGTGCCCTTGCACGAGAAAGAAAACCACACATATATAAATGTATGCAGACACACTCTCACCTCTGGAAGAGGGGTTTTGTTCGCCGGGGGTTGAGAGGCGGTGTCGCTGTTGGTGGGGTCCACCTCAGAAAGGACACCTTCTGTCCCGGGGATCTGGGACATAACTGTCAGTTACTCGGTGGCTTTACGGATCAGTCGACCCTAGAGGACAGGTCCAAAGATCTGTTTCTCATCAGATTCCTACTGTAGATAAAAATAAAAAAACACATAGTAAACAACAACTGGACCTTTCTGGGATTACAGTCACAGAGCACACAACTTCAATAATTGAACAGTGGCACAAATTCACCGTATTTATACACCTTACTGCGACCACAAGTCAAAGTTGGTAGGACTAACGTTACCAGATATTTACTCATTGAGTGTAAAAGATTGGACGTAGCCAGCTGATCCAAGCACGGCGGACGCAGAAGTCATCGTTACCTTGCTTTTTGTGTCGCTATATACTTCCGGTGGCGGCCCATTGGACGTGTTGAGAGGGTTTAATCAGAGGACATGTCGTGGGTGAGCTGGTGGTCCTTCACCCACTAAACCAGCAAGGGCGTCATGAACACTAGCCGAGCTGCCACACACACACACGCACACGCACACGCACACACACACACACTTACTTCTTGTTCTTCCTTTTGCTTTTTACATCATTCTTATCAAACACAAGTCAAAGACATCCATTGGAAAAGACCGTCCGTCCGTTTCCCTCAAGACACTGTGCATAATATTGACATTCGTTGTTTTGTTTTAGGCAGGTGAGCTGTCTCTGACTGCGCGTAAACACCGCTAGGCTAGGCTAGCACGTCTAGGCTAGCTGTCCGTCAGATCGAGGCCACGCCCCCCACCCCTCACAGACCCGCTGACGTCACTCCCGTCGCACGGAGCGAAGTTGCAGAGAAGCGTCCAAGCAACCCCCAACGCTTTTATATGTCCTGCTATTAGAAATAGTAACGCATCTGAAACAAGGTCATATCGTCTTTTGAACTTTAGGACCAAGGGGACCTTGAACCTCCCGTCTTAAAGTGAGTACATTAAATGAAAGTAGCATCGCCGTCAAATTAAAAGTGTTTCTCCTGGGAAGGGATCGTTTTTTTTTATTGGCACGCTCGTGGGAGAAACCATTATTACAATACATCCATGGGAATTCCATTGTTGTTTTGTATCCTTCGTTTATTGTCATCGAAAACAGCGAGGCTGTCTAGACGTGGTGCGGATGAACTCACCATAAGGTTCACTAAAAACCATTCATGGCACTTTCACATCAACTTCACATTACTGATTTCATTCCACGTCTTTGTGGAACGGTCCGCATCATGTACGGGCAGAGTTGATGTTGAATTAAGATAAGGCATTCAGGTAAAACACTGCGCTTTGGCTAACACCTCTCCTTGAGGGCAGACGGGGGGGATGGGGGGGAGATAGGGGGGAGGGTAATGCCGTGAGGGGAAAGAAAAGTGAATCAAGTTAGAATGAACTGACACACCCAGTTCAACAAAGTAGGTTTGAGAGAGAGAGAGGAAGGCTCAAGACCTACAGTAGCCTGACGAGTGTTGAGCAACGGGAGGGTGTGGCTTCTTCTAACACTGGGCATGCAGATACTTTGGCTGGTGGAAGGGGCAGGATCTACATAGAAGTGCTTTTACTATAACTCACGCTGCATAAAACCCTGAGCGAAGACCTCACTCTTTTTTTTTTACACTCCTTCTCCTCCTGTCTCACTCCCTGCGCAGTGCTCGAGTAGTGTGCAACAAGTGTTGGAACAAACCCGTGACGCTGAGAAAGATACACAAATACAAAGTTGAAAGCAGCAGAGATGAGGGACAAAGTGAAGAAAGCAGCAGGGGGAAGGAGTCATCCAAAAGCAGGTAAGAAATCCTTCAAACGTTTGACTGGGTGGAACTGTGTGCCTCTATTTTTCCACACTTTCATTTTCTGACTCACTTCCCAGATGGGTTGTTGTGGAGGGGCCACAGTTAGCAGTGGAGGGGCCACAGTTAGCAGTGGCATGCGATGGGGTAGCAGGGCAGTGTTGGCATGCTACTGCACTCTGACACACAGTGTGCATATCTCGGAAGAAAAATGCACCAGGCTTTTACAAGCATTCCTTTCTACTTTTTCTAATTCAGCCTTGTAGGGGATGGCTTGTCATTTCCGTTCTACACGGTAACATGTTTTAGTCCAGTGGTTTAAACCTATACTTTAGCCTGTACTAGTGTTCGCATCTGGGGTTTGTCTCACTCCTTGTTGTTCATGAACCTCACTTGCATTGCCTCCCAACTCCCAGTTCATTAGGGGAAGGGCCGAATAAATATTTGAAAGGTATGTTGATGTTTCCCCACCTTTATGGCACATAACTTTGAAGAACTTGGCCATGTTTAAATAAATGCACATAGTCGTTAGAAATACTTTTGTAGGATACCGGAATCAGAAAAACCAGGAAAATAAACGACGGAGACGGGAAACAATGGAGGTTTGTAATTTGGACAGGGAAGGAAAAGGATCCAGACCTGATGCAAAATAGGTTTGTAATCTGGGCAGCGAAGGAAAACGACGAGAGAGGAGGGTTTGATCTCAGCCAATCACACACAGGGAATCCTTCTGCTGGCTGATTTCCTGACATGAAACGGCCCCAGGCTCAGTTATAAAACAAATAAAGAAAATATTTTTTTTATTTGTGTATATGTTGTTGCATCTGTTGTAGCTATCGCGATTATGAAGTCACAACGTGGGGCTGCTTACCTGTGTGTGTTCTAGTGATCTGTGTGTTCTAGTGATCTGTGTGTTCTAGTGATCTGTGTGTGTTCTAGTGATCTGTGTGTTCTAGTGATCTGTGTGTGTTCTAGTGATCTGTGTGTGTTCTAGTGATCTGTGTGTTCTAGTGATCTGTGTGTTCTAGTGATCTGTGTGTTCTAGTGATCTGTGTGTTCTAGTGATCTGTGTGTGTTCTAGTGATCTCTGTGTTCTAGTGATCTGTGTGTTCTAGTGATCTGTGTGTGTTCTAGTGATCTGTGTGTTCTAGTGATCTGTGTGTGTTCTAGTGATCTGTGTGTGTTCTAGTGATCTGTGTGTGTTCTAGTGATCTGTGTGTGTTCTAGTGATCTGTGTGTTCTAGTGATCTGTGTGTTCTAGTGATCTGTGTGTGTTCTAGTGATCTGTGTGTTCTAGTGATCTGTGTGTGTTCTAGTGATCTGTGTGTTCTAGTGATCTGTGTGTGTTCTAGTGATCTGTGTGTTCTAGTGATCTGTGTGTGTTCTAGTGATCTGTGTGTTCTAGTGATCTGTGTGTTCTAGTGATCTGTGTGTTCTAGTGATCTGTGTGTGTTCTAGTGATCTGTGTGTTCTAGTGATCTGTGTGTGTTCTAGGATCTGTGTGTGTTCTAGTGATCTGTGTGTTCTAGTGATCTGTGTGTGTTCTAGTGATCTGTGTGTTCTAGTGATCTGTGTGTGTTCTAGTGATCTGTGTGTTCTAGTGATCTGTGTGTTCTAGTGATCTGTGTGTGTTCTAGTGATCTGTGTGTGTTCTAGTGATCTGTGTGTTCTAGTGATCTGTGTGTGTTCTAGTGATCTGTGTGTTCTAGTGATCTGTGTGTTCTAGTGATCTGTGTGTGTTCTAGTGATCTGTGTGTTCTAGTGATCTGTGTGTTCTAGTGATCTGTGTGTGTTCTAGTGATCTGTGTGTTCTAGTGATCTGTGTGTTCTAGTTATCTGTGTGTTCTAGTGATCTGTGTGTGTTCTAGTGATCTGTGTGTGTTCTAGTGATCTGTGTGTGTTCTAGTGATCTGTGTGTTCTAGTGATCTGTGTGTGTTCTAGTGATCTGTGTGTTCTAGTGATCTGTGTGTTCTAGTGATCTGTGTGTGTTCTAGTGATCTGTGTGTGTTCTAGTGATCTGTGTGTTCTAGTGATCTGTGTGTTCTAGTGATCTGTGTGTTCTAGTGATCTGTGTGTGTTCTAGTGATCTGTGTGTGTTCTAGTGATCTGTGTGTGTTCTAGTGATCTGTGCGTTCTAGTGATCTGTGTGTGTTCTAGGATCTGTGTGTGTTCTAGTGATCTGTGCGTTCTAGTGATCTGTGTGCGTTCTAGGGATCTGTGTGTGTTCTAGTGATCTGTGTGCGTTCTAGGGATCTGTGTGTGTTCTAGTGATCTGTGCAGGCTATGCGTTCAGCGTAGTGGAGTTCCAACATGCCAGAGTGAGGTGTGGCTGTCCCCTCTCTCTCTCTCTCGCCGAGATGACATGAAACTCACAGGCTTATTCAACAGGTTTAGTCGTTTGTCGACTTGCTGAGTCGAGGAACACGCTGGGGCCTGCATCACGCTTCTGTGGGGGGGGGGGGGGGGGGGAGGTGGGGGGGGGGGAGGTGGGGGATGTGTGTGTGCGGGAGAGACACACCCCACTTTCACTTTCTCACAGTGTTCATGGATTGACCTGGAATGAATGACGCTCTCTCAGACTCACGCTCACACACAAAGTAAATCAAACCTTTGTCATGATGCTTTTATTGCACATGACGGGAGGCCCTCATTGTGCCAGATTGCCTCCCACAACCGACGGTTGTCATGGTTGCTGTGAACGGATATGTAATAACCTCTTCTGCATTTGTTAGATGTCCTTCGGTAAGGAAGACATTCCCTAATAAGAGAGGGGGTGGCTCTAATCTTCGATCTGTCCACAGACGTGTCCCCACCAAGTGGTGCTCCGGGGGCCGCTGTAATGACCGCAGATGCGTCCTTTCCTCTGAAGGTCCAGGGGGCGGGCGTGGAGCCATTTGAGATGCAGGTAAAGCGCTCCCACACACACACCCCTCGACGCCGGGATACCCGGCAAGTCGAGCTATCTGCCGATCGAGGGATCCCCGGGGCTTCCTCGGGGCCCCAGGCGTACCTCCATAACACCCGTGCACACGTTGTACACCTGACCCCCTCTCCCCTGTGTCCGTGTGTTGCTGGGGCCGCAGGTGCATGGTTTCTGGCTGGTTCAAGACACCGTGACGGCCCTCCTGGCTCGGGAGGAGGTGTGTCCGCGCTCCAGCCTCTCACTGGCCCTCGCCGGCACCCCTCTGGACCCTCTGGTGGAGCTGCAGAGCCTGAAGGGCCTGAAGCCAGGAGCTGTCCTCCGCCTGGTTGAAGGTAGCTGGCGTTTTCCTGTCTCCTGTTCTTCTCTCACTCGGCATCTCTGTCCCTTGGGGCGCTTTGAAAGGCCCATGCTCAAACAACACCATGATTGGATCAGAGAAGCTTGCCTGGTCGTTTCAATACAACAGGTTATCAGTATTGTTGGTTCAGTTTGGCCTTATCAACACTGCCTTCATGTTTGGCAATGGTACACAAAGATCCCTCTCCAGATAGATATACAGGTAAGGCAATAGGCAAACAGGATCTTTTAACATTTATGGATTTTGGATTTGATTACCTCTGTTACAACGCTCTAATATATTGTTGCAGCTATGGACACATTTATGCTATGTTGTGTTATTAGTCTTTATCTCATATTAAGAAATTATAAAGCCAAAATGTGATTGTTTATGGATTATAGTTAAACATAGATCAAATAAAGATAAAAGATAAAATTCAACATTGGTTCAACATTGTCTCTATATTGCAATACAGCATTATAGCACATCCATCGCCTATCCTGCTGTGTCCTCGTCCCTTGGGCAAGGCAGCGGTGGGCGTCGTCATGTTGCTACTATGCGCTCCTGAAGAGCTGGAGCACATTAACCAACTTGGGACGAGCGAGCCAAAGCTGTTTCTGCTCGCAGCGCTGCGAGGAATGCATGGGTCCACCTCCTTATTTGGAGGCTGGGAATAAACACATAACCAGTTCACCATTATCAGT
Organism: Lota lota; assembly: GCA_026745465.1. Taxonomy (NCBI): domain Eukaryota; kingdom Metazoa; phylum Chordata; class Actinopteri; order Gadiformes; family Lotidae; genus Lota; species Lota lota. Next base: position 400,491 of record JACYXH010000010.1, on the reverse strand, counting down.
TCCTACTCATACTCTTGAGTGTTGTTTTTTATATGGGCGACGCTGGCATACTGGTCTAGCGTTATGTTTAAATCGAATGTATGAACACCCTCGTGGTGTATCCAGTGGGAATGACAGCCATGGCAGCCGGCGCTAATCATTCCCAGCTTCTTTGAATCAACGTCGCCTCTCGTCCCGTGGGCTCCTGGGTCGCTCCCAGTTGCTTGTAAAATAGCAGCCTCACCTTATGGAGGGTCAACCGGTTGTAGCCGCTCGCTGCCAGAGTGTTGCATGTTACATCTGAGTGCCAAGCCACAGATTTTGGCGGGTAGAATGTGTGAGAAGTGCTCTGAAACCATATAAACGCGCTTATGTATGAATAGTACATTCATGCCTGACGACTTGGCCAATATTTGTTTTATATTTATTGTTATCAGAAGATTAGGTCCATGTCTCTTTGAGCGTTGTTCCAATAATGTTTGAGTAATAAGATAATATAGTGCTTCAATGATCCCAGACGAGTAATTTGGTTAAATCTGGTATTTTGTAGCACAATCTTCAATAGCGCTTGAAGTAAGGAAACAAAGATTTATATATGGGATTGTGCCAATTCTATGGTGTTTGAACATGGAGGTTCAATGAGCAAGAGTGTGGTTTTATGGCTGAGAGAAGACCTCCTTCCTGGGCGATGAGTCCACTAGGGTTAGGGTTAATTAGGTTTGACCTCCTGCCCCCACTGGTGCTGTCTAGGTTTTGCGTCTGGAAATCGGCAACTCAACTGTTTACTTTTATCCCAGCTACAGTTGCTTTGACATCCTTGGTTGGGAATCGTTTGAACATGATTCAAGTGTTGATGTTGGCGGCAGTGTATCTGAGTTACATCAATCACCTCACCATCTGTTCCGTTCACCTGATAAACCACATCTGGTGTTACGCCCCTCCGGGTCTGAGAATAAACGATGTTGACTTTCCAATTATAAGCGTCTTGTAATAAAGTCTGTTGTACCTGGAAGGTAACGATATGTAACCTGCTGTTGTTCCCCAGAGCCCTACTCTCCCCACTCAGCCAGGGGCCATCTGGGCCGTGTGCTGGAGCTGCTCAGAACATCTGGACCCCAAGACGCGCTGAAGGAAGGACGCTCCCCCAGCGTACTGGAGACACTTACAAACACCCTAGGTGATCCACACACATCGAACGCACACATCGAACACACACATCGAACACACATCACACACACATTAAACACACATCGAACACACACATGGAACACACACATCAAACACATTAAACACACATCGAACACACATCGAACACACACATCGAACACACACATCGAACACACACATCGAACACACACATCGAACACACATCGAACACACACCAAACACACATTAAACACACATCGAACACACACATCAAACACACATAGAACACACACATCGAACACACACATCGAACACACATCGAACACACATATCGAACACACACATCGAACACACACATCGAACACACATCGAACACACACATCAAACAAACACACATCAAACACACACATTAAACACACATCGAACACACATCGAACACACATCGAACACACACATCAAACACACACATCGAACACACATTAAACACACATTAAACACACATTAAACACACATCAGCGTTCACACGCGTGTGACACCAGCAGCAGCAGCATTGTCCCAACAGGCCAGCATTTAAAATACAAAAATAATAAACAAGAATTGTTGCTCTTCTTGTTTTCCTTGTTCTGTCGAAGACGGTGGGTCTCCGAACGGGAGGAGCCTGAAGCGCTCCTTAAGCGTTCCCAAACCAGAGGCTGGAGGCCACGATGGAGCACCCCCCGAATACCTACTCCCCGGCTCGCTGGAGAGGCCCCTCATGGCCCTCCTGCCTCACAGCTCCCAGACAGAGGTACCAGTCCACCCAGCTCCATTGTGTTTGTGTACCAGTGGTACCAGTCCACCCAGCTCCATTGTGTTTGTGTACCAGTCCACCCAGCTCCATTGTGTTTGTGTACCAGCGGTACCAGTCCACCCAGCTCCATTGTGTTTGTGTACCAGTGGTACCAGTCCACCCAGCTCCATTGTGTTTGTGTACCAGCAGTACTAGTCCATCCAGCTCCATTGTGTTTGTGTACCAGCGGTACCAGTCCACCCAGCTCCATTGTGTTTGTGTACCAGCAGTACTAGTCCATCCAGCTCCATTGTGTTTGTGTACCAGCGGTACCAGTCCACCCAGCTCCATTGTGTTTGTGTACCAGCGGTACCAGTTCACCCAGCTCCATTGTGTTTGTGTATCAGTGGTACCAGTCCATTTAGGCCCATTGTGTTTGTGTACCAGTGGTACCAGTCCATCCAGGCCCATTGTGTTTGTGTGGCCATTAATCAGTTCCAGCCCAGAAGGGCCTCCCAGGCCCCACATTATGGGACACCTCACCCTGACCCTAAGCCCTCTGAAGGGTGAAGGAGAACCTCCCCACACGCAGAGGGAACACCCCTGAGAAGGAACTCAGAAGAGAGATCCCTCTTGCCAGGGTGGCGAGGAGGGCCATGGGTTCCACAATGGACACACATAAAATGGTAGCATAAGCGAGCGACACAAAGGTTGAGGAAGATTAGGTCGTTATCGTAAATAGCAGATTGGAAATGAGTTCAAATAAATCAATCATGATACACAAAGCTGTTCTGACGTTGAGCGTAAAAGCAGAATCCCAAGCTGTTGGTCTCCTCTCCTCAGGGCTCCGTCTATCTGAGGGACTTGTCCCTCAGTTGTTGGAATCCACCGCCAGGCCACAGGAAGCTGCAGGGAGACTTCCTGTATGTTACCGTGGTGACCCTAGAAGGAAGCCGATATGACGTCACGTCGAGTCCAAAAGGATTCTTTGTCAATAGGTACCAAACGTGCACTATGCACATTTTAGCTGTAGCGTTTGATACCATAGGGAATGTTTTCCATATTCACACTTAGTCGTTTAGCAGACACTTTTGTATGCAGAGCTGAGAACAATCGAGGCATACGATCAGTATTGTAAAAAGGTTACAGTGCTGCACAGACGCAGTTTAAAAACTCAAAGCTACTGGAGAGTGCAGAGTTGTTTAGGGAATCAGAAATACATGTTTGAGTTCGAGTCTCGTATGGTGAGATGCACGGAACAACACAGAGTCACACTGACATTCTTATCACACAAAACAGGCAACCACATATAGAGCATCATATTGTAGAAAGGTAAAATATGCTAGACAAAAAAAAGTATATATACATAAAGATAAATATACTACAAAGCAATAAGTAAATTACAGGGTAATAAATTAACTAAATCCAATTATATATCCAGATCCAGTTATGTGCAAACAAAGTTAGTCAGTATGTTTTTTGGTTTTGTGTTAGTTTAAGTGCGAACAATGTAACCATATGCGGAGTAGATGTCGTAAGGCAATAGCAATGCATTAGCTGTGCTGAGTTAATCAGTGACCCTCGCTATGCATCGGTCTCACCTCGTGTTCCTCCCATTGTTTCAGGTCCACAGAAGAGATGTTTGACCCCCGTCCCGTCCAGGCTTCTCCGCTCTGCCACTGTTTTACTGACCTGCTCTGTCACCTTAGCCCTGCGTTCAAACAAGCCCTCTCCACCACGAAGAACAGGTAACCGCTACGTAAGATCAACACAGCACTGCTGTGCTATTCAATGGGCCTTATAGTCACCTGGCGGCCATCTTGGTTCCATCTTGGTTCCATCTTGGTTCTATCTTGGTTCTAAACGCTAGCGATGTGGGGGGGAAACTGGCCTCTAGGTGAATAAGGCCCATGGTTCTTCTAAGAGTGGTTCCAGAACACAAGATTTCTATGTATGCGTCAAGGGATCTGTTCACCCATAAACTATTCTGGCAGTGTCATGAGCATGCCAGCAACAGGACGTTTACACATGTTGGGATGAGGTCTGTAAGTCCGGCTCAATGTTCTTGAGGGTTTACTTTTTGAGACCCTGGTTCCAAGAGGGACCTGGACCGAAATGCAAGCATGACCAATAAGGTGCCGACGGCGCAGATATAACCTCAGAGGAGGACGACCTTTATCGATGCCGGAGAAAACGGCTGCGTCTGGCCCGTGCTGGGACGCTGATGCGTACCTCCATTCTCTGCGCCCCTGTAGGTCTCCGCTGGCCCCAGCAGAGGTGCTGCCCACCCCCTACCGTACCATGTGCTGGCTGGGCCCCTCGTCCGTCTCACGGACCCAGAGGAACACCTTCAGCAGGCTGGGTGTGGACCAACAGGCCGCAGCACAGGTGCGCCAGGAAGCTAGCACGCTCCCCCACTGATGGTCACCACGCTTATGTGTGTCACGTGTCGGAGTGTGCGTTTGCACTATTCCGATTTCATCCTCTTACTATATTACTCTTTTTGGTTAACTTTATAGTTCTATATATTATATTCTGGTTTTTATGTTTATTTACACTATTGTTGCATGGTTGAGGATCTGAAATTCAAGCATTTGACGGCCATTAACGCCTCGCCAAAGTTACCGCGTGTATGTCTTCCGTTGTCAGGCTCCAGACTGGAATGAAGAGTTGCAAGCAGCCAGAGACCTTCCCCAAGGGAGCCTGGAGGAGCGGCTGTGGAGGGACAGGACTCTGCTCCAGGTGAGGCCCCTAGAGCTCTGCAGTAACGCACACACAACCAGGCAGTACCAGACAGAGCCAGACACAACCAGACAGAGCCAGACACAACCACACACAACCAGGCAGTACCAGACACAACCAGGCAGTACCAGACACAACCAGACAGAGCTAGACACAACCAGACACAACCAGACACAACCAGACACAACCAGTCACAACCAGACAGAGGTTGTGTCTGGTGCACACAGAACCAGCAAGAACCAGCCACAACCAGCCAGACTGGTCGTCTCTCTGTGTTCTTTTCTTCTAATATGAAAAGAGTGGGGGCCAGAGATGACAGTAATTTTTATTTTGAAACTAAATTAAAATTAGATGTGGTGTGATCCGTTCTGTTCGGTGTCTAAAGTGTCCACCGCCGTGTCGTCGTCCCCCCCCCCCCCCCCCCCCCCCCCCCCCCCGTCCCCCCCCCCGTCCCCCCCCCCCGTCCCCCCCCCCCCCCCCAACGCCAGGTCAACAGTGCGTTCGCGCTGGCGGCGGCCCAGGCCGCGGAGACGGTGGCGGACTGCTTCGTGGAGACGGTCAGCGGCACCGCCGAGGACCCGGGCTTCCTCTGGGGGGGGGTCTTCATGAGCCAGGGCTCGTCCAGCGCAGCGCTGGGGGGAGAACGGGGCCGGAGGTACGAAACCCGGCTCAATCTGGGGGGGGCTTCTAAAACACATTGCCGGTGCTCATGGTCAGGGTCGCCTGGGCAACAGGTGGGGTTCCAGCTGTTTCGTTAAGCCTCTCGAAGCCTCGCCTCCCATAATGTAAAGTATGTAGGTCCTATTTGTCATCCTGTAAATATTGTACCCACATAATTGCATCCTCTGACAGTATACAGTATAGTATGTACACTATTATTTGGTATTTATGTTTTACAATCAGGGTGACCCGATAAATACAAACACTACACGACAATACAGACTGATAAAAGAGTGACCACCCCCGCCTCCTCCTCCTCCCACGTCCAGGGCAGCCCAGCGGCTGGAGCTGAAGGGGGTGCAGGCGTACAGTGACCTGCAGGGGGAGCTGCAGGCCCTCCACACACTACCCACCGCCACCGTGGACTACCGGGGGGTACGTCTGTCCGCCCAGGGCCTGGCCCCCGGATCGGACGCCCCGGAGTTGGAGCCGGAGTCTCCGGCCCCTCCCTGCTCGAGGTGAGTTCAGAGTTCAGAACTGGAATCCGTAAAACGAGGCCCGTCAAGTCCGCATTGTTGCACTGTAACTGATTAAGGGCTGCACAAACAGACTCAGAAAGAGATTACAGCCACGTTTGCACATACAAGGACAGTGTTTTGTGCTGTGATGGCGCAGTGAAGAACGTGATCTAAACACACAAACAACATGGACTCGCCCAGGCCAGAGAACAGAGAACAGAGACGGCTCCAGTGAACCCTTCTCTGTTCCTCACTGGAAGCTTACTTGGCGATTCAACACGTTGTGGTTCTGATTCTGAAGACCGTGACGCCCACAGCTCCTCTGGCTCGACGGTTGGTAACAACAACCTTATTCTCTCTAACCTCTCCGCTCTTCCGGTTCTGTGGTCAGGGGTCTGATGTACGGGCTGAACGCGGGCCCCCAGGAGTCGCCCACACGCAGGCAGCTCCTGGTGCTGCTGGCCCAGTCTGCCAAGGCCCTCTCCCTGCAGAGGCACGCTGTGGTGGGCCCCACGGGCCACCAGGTTCCCCTGTTCACCTCGGTGGACGCCCAGGGCCTGATGGGGGGCGACGGCCGCTTCTACCTGCTGGACCTGGTCCGGACTCTCCCGGCCGACGCCAACTTCTGCCCCGAGGTGGAGGCCCTGACCGCCACCGCCGGGGCCCTGACCGCCACCGCCGGGGGTGAGGTGGAGGAGAAGGTGGTGAAGGAGGAGGAGGAGGTGAAGGAGGAGGAGGAGGTGCAGGTGAAGGAGGAGGAGGTGAAGGAGGAGGAGGAGGTGAAGGAGGAGGAGGAGGTGCAGGTGAAGGAGGAGGTGGGGGAGGAGGAGGAGGAGGTGAAGGAGGAGGAGGAGGTGCAGGTGAAGGAGGAGGTGGGGGAGGAGGAGAGGCCGACGTGTGTAGAAGAAGGAGGAGACAGGTGGCCGGACAGCTACCATTCAGACACGGGGCTGCCCAGGAGGTTTCCTCATGGACTGTGTCGGCTGAGACGAGAGCTGTGGCACGCCTTCGTCCAACACAAGTAAGATCCTCAGACACATTCTGCTCCTTCAGTGGAGCGGGTCCGTTCCTTCGAGGGGAACCGTCCCGCTAACGCTGTTCTGAGAGTGCTGCTTAGTAGGTGTTCAAAACATAAAAGCAGTCAGAAACCAGCCGAGGGCGACGTTAACAAATCAATGACTGAAGTCTTCTGTCCACTTCTCAGACACTCTCAGTTCAACCAGCGGGTGAGGGAGCTGATGGAGGAGGACGGCGGTTTTGAAGAGTGTGCAAAAGCAGGTGATGACTTGGTTGTGTGTCACGGGGCAAAGGTTAAAAATCCCTCCCCTTGTCTGAGGTCTTCTTGTGCTAACGATAAGCGTGTATTGGGAACGTGCAGGCGACGCTCGCGCCACCAAAGCAGTGAGGGCGGCTTGTGAAGAAGTGGGCTCCATCAGCAACATCATCTTTGAAATGCGCTTCAACCCGAATGTGTTCTCTACAGGTACACACACGCACGCACGCACGCACACACACATATACACACGCACGCACACACACACACGCACGCGCACACACACACACAAATATACGCACGCACACACACACACGCACGCACACACACATATATACACGCACGCACACACACACACACACACACACACACACACACACACACACACGCACACACGCACACACGCACACACACGCACACACGCACGCACACACACACATATACACACGCACGCACACACACACACACACACACACACACACACACACACACACACACACAGACCAAACCTAGAAGTGTTTTTATCTAGCGTATGGAAACCACAGCGCTAGCGGTCATAGTAAACCAGTTCACTGGGGTCCCTGCCCTCCTCCCCGCAGGCGTGTGCTTCCCCAGCTGCGACCGCGCGGCCACCAAGCTGCAGGAGAGACTGCTGAGAGAAGCCGCGGCCTTCCTCGTCCAGCAGCAGATTCCTGACTTTGTAAGCACGGCCGTTCGTCCGCCCGCCGCGTCCAGCCGTCCGGTGGCGCATGTCAGAGTGGCTGGTGCCACGCTCGCCGCCACGCCACTCCGTCTCTGAGGGTGTGGGTCCATGGTTGGCCGCCTCCTCCGTCGGCTGTGTGTCGCCGTCGCCTGTGTTGTCTGACCGCTGTCAGCGCGGCGAGGGCGGGGCTTGATGGGGGGGGGGGGGGGACAGCGTTGGACAGGAGCGCGGGATGAACGATGTGCGTGAATGCAGACGTTGTCAGCAGGGAGCCAGCTCACCCAGGTGTGTGTTCCCCCCAGGTGGACTACTGCCTGCAGGGCGTGGAGGTGCCCATGGACAGCGCGTCCCTGAAACAGGCCCTGCACCACAGGGGCATCAACCTCCGCTACCTGGGCCATGTGATCAAAGCCATCAGCCAATCAGAGCACAAGGAGCGTCTGAGGCATATACTGGTGAGTTTGTGTTATTGTGGAGGGAAACCAGTCACTCAGTTTGAGCTGGTCCCCGATCACTATCCAAATGTAATAAAATTCCTTCTCACTGACTTCTGATAGATCCCTTTTTTCCATTAAGGGGCGTGGCTATATTGCTGGCTGAAAGCCAGAATGTTTGAAGTACTTTATTGATCCCCGGGGGGACATTGTGTGGATCGACGGGGCCTGGTAACTGCCAACTGCCATCAAGTGATAACACGTGCCATAGCACGCAGTTCACCCATAGAGGGCCATTTGAGTCCATATTTACATCTCGTCTTGTTTAAAACTTGATTGAAGTCTAAATTCGGACCAGGACCAATCCACTACGACCGTGTGACCTCGTGGCTTTTCCTCTGAAGTAAGCGGGAGGGTCTGCGTCTTGTCTTGTGTCTCACGGCGTTGTCTCTGTTTAGCGGGTGGCCCTCGGAGAGATCGTGGCGCGCTCAGCCAGACGAGTGTTCAACAGCTTCGTCCAGGTATTGTACTTTAACTCTGATCTTTTCTCACCGTCATGATGCTTCCAACTTACATGATCACAGTTCGACTTTATGGTTGCCAGTCAAATGTAACAAAGTTGACAACAGATAAATATGTCTTGCTTTATACTTATAAATAATTTAATGGGGATTGTTTTGTGTTGATGTTTGATTTGTGGTTTGTATTTTATTGTGGTTGAAACGTGTCTTTGAGTGTCTGGTTAAAAATGGAGAACCTTCTCCTTGGTGGTGTCTGTATTAAACAGAACCTTCTCCTTGGTGGTGTCTGTATTAAACAGAACCTTCTCCTTGGTGGTGTCTGTATTAAACAGAACCTTCTCCTTGGTGGTGTCTGTATTAAACAGAACCTTCTCCTTGGTGGTGTCTGTATTAAACAGAACCTTCTCCTTGGTGGTGTCTGTATTAAACAGAACCTTCTCCTTGGTGGTGTCTGTATTAAACAGAACCTTCTCCTTGCTGGTGTCTGTATTAAACAGAACCTTCTCCTTGCTGGTGTCTGTATTAAACAGAACCTTCTCCTTGGTGGTGTCTGTATTAAACAGAACCTTCTCCTTGGTGGTGTCTGTATTAAACAGAACCTTCTCCTTGGTGGTGTCTGTATTAAACAGAACCTTCTCCTTGGTGGTGTCTGTATTAAACACAACCTTCTCCTTGGTGGTGTCTGTATTAAACACAACCTTCTCCTTGGTGGTGTCTGTATTAAACACAACCTTCTCCTTGCTGGTGTCCTGCAGGGCGTGGAGGTGTGGAGCTTGTCCGCCGCCATCAGTCACTTCCTCTGCTGCCTATTGGTTCCCCAATTCACGCCCGCCCCCGCGGGGGAGGAGCCCAAGAAGAAGTCCAAGCGCCGCGGCCGTGGCGCCGGAGCGTCGGAAAGCCCGGCGTGGACCGCCCCCACTGGGACGGCTCTGACCGGCCCGGCGCTGTGGAACCTGGTGTGTCAGGACGCGCTGGAGACCTATGACATCACAGCCCAACTGGGGTAACGCGCCGGTTGTGTCTGTCGTTCAAATGTTTCAGTAAATATGAATTAAGAGTTCAAATGACCAAAATTAAATACAGGAAAATACGTCTATAAATGAGTAGCAGCAACTTCATGTAAATGGTAGGGTAGGACATTTGGAGAAACCAGTAAGCTAGATTTTGAAAGTGTCCAACCGAAAACATCCCACCCCTCTCTTCAGGCCTCCCTCCAAAGCCGCTCCCCCAAAACATGTGACTAGCTCGCTAGCATTAGCAACAGGTCTGCCTAGCCTTGAGGAAGACTCCGGTCATGTGTTACTAGCTCGCTAGCTTTAGCAACAGGTCTGCCTAGCCTTGAGGAAGACTCCGGTCATGTGTTACTAGCTCGCTAGCTTTAGCAACAGGTCTGCCTAGCCTTGAGGAATACTCCGGTCTGTGCAACGAGAGCACGGGCAGAGTGTGCACAGGTAGCCGGGTAGGTAGACAGACAGGTAGGCCGTCCAATCGTTTCACACGGGCCGAATGAAATGATTGGACGGGCTTATTACAGGCCTGAGACAGCCACAAATACCCGATTATTTTCGGGATGTAAAATATAATTTCAACAAATATGACAAAAAATGCTTCCAAAATAAATTGCCTAGCTTTAACCTCCGACCTCCACAGGACCAGTGTGAACTATGTGGTGGAGCAGTTCGGCCTGCAGAGGCTGTCTCTGCTCAGAGAGTTCTGTCTCAAGACAGGAGTACAGGTAACATTCACCGCTGAGATCCTCGATATCAAATAAGACCCTACTTTATTTATCCCAGACTTTTGGGTGCCACTGTAAAGTGAAAGATGAAAGTAATATACTGAAAATATGTCAATATTCTTTATCTCTTTGTCGTTTATTTTGTCTCTTATATTAACCATGTTACAGATACCAGTGAGATTATGTCCATCTTTACAACACAAGTATAATTCAAAATAAAATAAATCAATTTGTAAAATGCTAAAAACAGGTTGTGCAATGTCTAAATGAACCATTCATCTCTGTGACAGTTGAGACTCAGAGACTACTGCCTGGACAACCAAAGCAAGGCTCCCATTGGACCAGACGACGTGCTAAACATCTTCCCATTGGTCAAGCATGTTCACATGCCCATCACCGACGCCTCCAAAGCATTCCAGGCTGCACAGACCTTCATAGAGAAAGGTAGAGCTTTGTGTTCCTCGACGGTGAGGTCATGGGAGATGGCTTACTTCTAACCTTGGGTACTTGAGGATGAATTCTGGAGGTCTTTGGGTCTTGATGGTCTCTACAAACAGATGAATGAATAGTGGCCAGGAGGAAACAACTGCTATTCCCGGACAGCGGTACGATGCTCACTGGGACATTGATATCTCGGGCTGATGTCGATTGGTTAAAACGATGTGTGTGTGGAACCAGATGCACAACAATGTCGGTTTCACACTAGCAAATGGGGTCTTAGGCCAAAAAGGTTTGGGAACCACTGCTTTAGATTGAAACACGGAAATTTGGTAATCCTTTTTGTAATTCTTAAAAAAAAATGAAACCATTGACTAGTGAAATGCTCGCTGTACCCAGTGTTTGGGATGGTGTTTTTCTTAAAGTATCCGTGTTTTGTCCCCACACCTGAAGGTTTGTTAGACCAAGCCCAGGAGCGTCTGAAGGAGACCTCCTACCTGTTTGGTCGCGTGTGTGATGAGCTTCACCCAGAGGCCTGCCACTGCCTCAGCATGCTGGCCAAGGTCACCTTCCTGCAGGGCCAGGCAGCAGAGGTAGGTCCCTCCCACACCATCCACCTGGTCCTCCTCCTCTGGAACCCTGTGTTCAGAAACTTCAAAAGGCCACTGCACTTATTTCATCAAGATGATGATTTCCTATTATTTATTATTGGGGATTGTTCCTAGTTAGTATGGTTTATTTGTATAACATGGTGATGAAGTTGGATCAAAATCCACAGCAAGTTTCCAGTCCAATACTTCCAGAAAGATCGCGGAGTCAATACTTTATTCGTGGGGTCACGCAGGATACCCAAAACAACCACCAGAGTCCTTTCGTGGTCACAAATATCTCTGCTTAATTCTGCTTGTAAAATCCTGCGTGCTCTCCCATTATTCTTCTCCCATACTTCTCCCATTAAAGTTTTTCCATTCATCACAAAACACAGTAACTTAAAGCACATGACAAGGGCGGGGCTCTCGGTTACCTCCAATCATTACCTGTTATCATACAAAAAGGTGTAACCCACAGATTGCTATTGGGTTACTGTTATTCAAACAAGCCAATCACAAACCGCCTACACCCTCTCTAGGCTAAAGACTTGGCGGGGTGTGATACTATATATATATATATATATATATATATTCCTGATGTACAGGGTGAACAAGAATGGACAAATACAGACTCTTTATAGACTATCGTTCTCATTTGTAATACCGTCCGTATGTTGTTTTTCTAAACCACCATCCTCACACAAGGTACAACAGTTTAATCGATAAAAGGTTAAGATCAATAGACATTAAAAATATATATATATTAATATCATAAATAACATAACCATGCGGGCTGATGATGTGTCCCCCCTGCGGTCCAGGCTCGGAGTGCCCAGCTCAAGGCGGTGATGATCAGTGAGCGAGTGCAGGGCTTCGACCACCCCAGCACCATCCAGCAATACGTGAGTACTGCTGGCAGCGGTGGCAGCACTAACCCAGCGTGTTGCTGTGTGTGGAGGCTCGTCATGACCCCTGCTTTCGTATCTCCTGCCGTGGGTTCAGGCTCTGCTGGCGGTCTACGCAAGTGCCGGCGGGGAGAATGCCCTGGCGCAGAAATGTCTCCTCAGGGCTCGACACCTACTGCTCACCATCCACGGAGAGGACCACCCCTACGTCGCCACGCTGGATGTAGGTCCACAACAACCACCACCACCGCCGCCACGCCATATCCTCCTGGGCTTTATCGCAACACTTTGGCCTTGATTACACATAATAAACATCTAGATAGTACAATCTAGATCCAAACCTCCTCTGTTTACAAAACGCACAACGTGCTCACAATCGCCTCGGCCTGATTAGACACAGGGGCAGTTTGACACACGCACACACACACAGACACACACGCACGCACACACACACACACACACACACACACACACACACACACACACACACACACACACACACGCGTGTTTCAGGCTTCCACAATGCTCAGAGAATGGGCGGAGATGTAGCATCTGTGTTGTACCAGTTTGCATTGCTTTGGATAATATCACAAATCGTGTTTTGTGATAATATCCAAGTAGGCACAGTTTTGGTTGTTTCAGAGGACACTCTTTACATGTGTTTTAAATGGGTTTAGGACCTCTGTCTGAAGAGGTTGTACTTCTGCCATCGTTTTCGCTGACCAGTCTGGTTCTGTCTTCCCCCCCCCCCCCCCCCCCCCCCCTGCCAGAGCTGTCTCGGGTTGCTGCTGACGGGGGACGCGGCAGGACAGTACCTGGAGAATGCTCTGAAACTCAACTTGTCCTTCTTTGGCCCCACGGACATCCACACAGCGTTCAGGTTAGAATGCCCATGCAGGTTAAAGGAGCTGCAGGTGCGATTTGAGAGATGTAAAGAGAGCTGGAAGAGAGCAAAGTTTTTAAAATGAAACCACTCAAATAAATGTTCTCTCTCTCTCTCTCTCTCTCTCTCTCTCTCTCTCTCTCTCTCTCTCTCTCTCTCTCTCTCTCTCTCTCTCTCTCTCTCTCTCTCTCTCTCTCTCTCTCTCTCTCTCTCTCTCTCTCTCTCTCTCTCTCTCTCTCTCTCTCTCTCTCTCTCTCTCTCTCTCTCTCTCTCTCTACTTTCCTCCACCGTTGAGAAGTGTTCCACTTAACGCACCTTGGAATCCCTGGACCAATCAGGGAAGAGATGCCCTGATTGGTCAGGAATCAGCCAAAATCCCAAACGCCAGAGGCAGGCGGTCAACTCCAAACAGATATTCTCACAGCTCAATAGCTGATGGACAGCTATGCCATTTCCAACAAATTACACCCAAATAAAAGCTCTTGAATCGTCCCTGCAGCACTTTTAACTGAGGAGCAGCGCTGTCTATTGTTTCCCTTGGATGGGTTTGAAAGCCCCTGGAGTCCTCTGCTATAGTCTGTCACTCAAACTCCTCCCCCCCCCCCCCCCCCCTTGTTTTCCCCTGGATCCAGTCAGCACCTGCTGTCTCAGTGGCTGTGCAGTAAGGGGGACTACCGCTCTGCCATGAGCCACGAGAAGGAGGCCCAGGCAGCCTACTCCGCCATGGTCAGTACCTGCGGGTGCCTGCACCTCTGGGGCCAGATGCTGTTTGTCGGGTGTGTGTCTGTCGTGCTCATAGCCCTGCTCTCTTTCAGTTGGGCGAGGATCACAAGCAGACGCGGCGCAGCTCAGAGTTTCTGCGTGCCATTACCCAGCAGGCCGTGCGGGTGGAGCGCAGCCTCAGACAGGCGGCGTCCGACCTGACGGAGCCGACCGTGGAGGTGAGACGATGCTGCTTGAGCCGATAATAAAGCGTCGCCGTGTTTGAGCTGACCGAGTGCTTGGTGCTAACGTCTCTGGATGCCGTCCTCCCCGCAGAGCCTGAACCCATCCTCAGAGACCGTTCTGGAACAGCTGGTTCTGCTCACCGGGATCAGGAAGAACGCGCAGAGGTCAGCATCAACTGCACACTACGCATGTGAAAGAAAACGGGTTTGGTTGTCCAGGATGACCATTGTTAATCTCTACTGTAAAGAGGAAATGGATGCGTGGTTTATGGATGATGTTTTGGTTTTTAGCGACAGGCTCCAGGAGTTCAAAAAGAGGTTTTGGGAGATGAAGCTGGCGGAGGCAACAGAGAAGGTGAAGATAATCAACAAGCGACTCGTCAGCGCCAAGACAAAGAGAGAAGGAGAGAAAACGCCCGCAGAAGCAGGAGGAGCAGAAGAAGGAGCAGGAGAAGGAGCAGGAGCAGCAGCGTGCCTGGAGAACGGCGGAGCAGCAGAGCATCCTGAGGAGGAGAACCCACCCAGTGGAGCCGTCGACGGTCGCCTAGAGGACCCGAGGCCGAGGGAACCCGAGCATGAAGAAGCAGAGAGCGAACGAGGTCAGGGTGGTGACGAGGGACAGCAGGAGGTGGCGCTCCATGAAACCATGAATGGAAGCCCGGACGTCGAGGGGTCCACGAGAGAGGATACCGAACCCCCGGTAGCAGATGAGAAAGAAAGGGGGGAGACGGTTCGTACGACTGAGGGGATGTTGAACGGAGGAGAGGAGATGAAGACGTCAGGCTCACCCGAGGAGACCAATGGCGTGAATGGAGTCCACGACGACGATGACACTGACCTATCAGGGCTCGAGAAGAAGAAAGAGCACTTGGCAGAGGTCAACGCAAAATCCGCCAAAGCCCATGAAACGGTAGTCAACGCTGTCATCCTCAACGGAGGAGCAGAAAACGGCGTGGCGGTCAACGGGGTCACTGAAGAGTGAGGGGCACCACGAGGAACCTGGTGTCTTTTACTAAATGTCTTGAGAATCAAGAGTAGATTCAACTGGTACAGAAACGTGGGAAAGATGGGGAGTGTTTTCTACCCTACTGCTCGATGAAGATGGGACAGAATAGGTTACATGGGGAGAGGGATTTAGTTATTGGGGACACTTTTTCTTCAATAATAAACATTTTGCTGTTAAATAAAAACCAATTAAAAGAGCCGGTATTCTGGGTACTCTTTTAAAACATCACACGCACACAAAAACATATTCTTAAACCACCTTAGTATAAACATTGAGTTTAATGGACATTAAATAAAATAGAATACACAACTTTTCAACAAAAGCTTTTAAAAGCGGTAAAAACAACATAAAGCTCTTCACAGAGCTATTGAGCTAATGCAGAGCATTAAGAGCGGATCCTCTGCCCCCCCCCGCCGCAGACCCCCAGCGCCTCGTCAGCTGTGGCCGTCTCTGCGTATGATCTCCAGATCGGGGCAGTGCTCGTACCGGGGCTCGGCGGGCGCGGCCCAGGTGGATTGTGGGAGTTTGCTGAGGCCCCCGGGGGGGAACGTGATGACCGCCGTGTCGTTGAAGACGTCCAGTAGGCGAGGCGGACAGGGCAACGGCCGCTCGTCACACACCGCCACCGCCTGGGTGATGTAGCCGTAGTCCCGCTGGAACTCCCTCTCTACCGTTCTAACGGGAGAAGGACTGCATTTAGAACGCTTTACAACTAGTCCATTCACCCATTCATTCACCATTCACCCATTCATACACCACTCACCCATTCATACACCATTCACCCATTCATACACCACTCACCCATTCATACACCATTCATTCACCCATTCATACACCATTCATTCACCCATTCATACACCATTCATACACCAGACGCAGCGTCAACCATGCAAGGGAACAGCCAGCTGGTAGGCAGCAGTTAGGGTTAGGTGTCTTGCTCAGGGACACCTTGTTCAGGGATCGAACCAGCAACCTTCCAGTTGCCAGATGATCAAGACTACCTCTTAAGATACTGTCGTCCCTGTACAGTTAATGATCAGTTAATGAATCCCCTGCTTGATTAAAAAATGACTGCCCACAATGTGTTCGGCTGTAGTATACACACCTCTCCTGGATGCCAGAGAAGCTGTTTCCTATGATAGTCAGCAGAGGTAACGTTTCTCTCTTCCAGTTCCTCCACAGTAGGTTGTTGTAAAGCGCTTTCCCACAATGCATCAGATAGAAGACGGTCGGTCTCTTGGTCAATCGCTTCCCCTCCTTAGAACAAGTATTATTATACACGTATGTGTTATTTGCATTGTAACAACACATACGTAATATGTAATAACGTTATGGAACAGCATGTAATAACACAGGATTAAGGTTAGGAATAGGGTTCGGGGTTAAGGTCATAATAGGGTTAGGGGCTACAGTTAGGAATAGGGTTAGGGGTTAAGGTTAGGGATAGGGTTAGGGGTTAAGGTTAGGAATAGGGTTAGGGGGTTAAGGTTAGGATTAGGGTTAAGGTTAGGGATAGGGGTTAAGGTTAGGGATAGGGTTAGGGGTTAAGGTTAGGGATAGGGTTAGGGGTTAAGGTTAGGGATAGGGTTAGGGATAGGGTTAGAGGTTAAGGTTAGGGATAGGGTTAGGGATAGGGTTAGAGGTTAAGGTTAGGGATAGGGTTAGAGGTTAAGGTTAGGGATAGGGTTAGAGGTTAAGGTTAGGGTTAGGGTTAGAGGTTAAGGTTAGGGTTAGGGTTAGGGATAGGGTTAGAGGTTAAGGTTAGGGATAGGGTTAGAGGTTACGGTTAGGGGTTGGGGTTAGTCTGTTCCATAATGTAATTGCATATTAAGTACATGCTGTTAGAGGTTGTAACATTGCTTACTACATGTGTAATCACACTGTAACAAGGCCATGGTAATGTTTAGTGTTCCCCAAAACACAATATTGGCTAAACGCCCTGAACCCCGGTGTCTCTTCACACCTCAATGAGATGAACCCTATGTACCTCGTTCTCGGTGAGAACCGACAGATCCAGTTGTCTCAGCACATCAGTCTCTCCCGCCGAGAACACGGGGTCAAACACACAGCAGAGCCGAGGGGGTATCTAGAGGGAGACGGGTCATGTGACATGAAGCGCCTCAAACCGGTTCCACCAGACAAGTCGCAGCACTCATTAAAAGGTGGTTCCCAAGCTGAGCTACGTGAGAACATTTCAGAGGGATTCTCTTTGGGGGAAATGCTTTTAACTGTGTCGTAAAATAGTATTTTTCTTGTATTTGTTAAATAGGATGTGAATTGTTACTGATCAATAAAGTTGCATTGGTTTTTAAGTACACCATGGCTTCTAGCTACAACTTAATGAACAATGTCTCTACATTTTTATCATATTCTATTATTTCAAAGGAAACCCTTCCTGGTTTGGTGTGGATGACGGAGTACTTGAGCCGTACTGATGGGACTGTGGTGCGTGTGTGACACAAAAAAGGCAACACGGGTATGCATGATCTGACCTGCAGAGTCTCAAGCAGCAGCAGCAACATGGCCAGCTGATAGCGAGCTGAAACGCAGGACGAGAAGGAGCCCAGGCCATAGCAAACACACTCTAGCCCAGGATCTGTTGTGCCGACGCTGCCTTTCTCCTGCTGGTCGACGGGCAACTCAAGAGCCCCATCCTCTGGTGACGGTGCTGAGGCAGTCGCTGGGCTTGACAACAACAGGAGCTCTGAGGAGAAGGGTTCAGTCACATGTTTCCATTACGTACAAAGCATTCCGTTTAATTTGGACAATGATGATCTACTTGTATTTTCATTATGACTAAGGTCATCGCACTCACTTTTCCAATCAAGCCAAAAGTCTTCACATTTCAACTCAGACCTACAGAAGAGGGGGGATTTATTCCATGGGTTTATGGTGTAAATAAAAGGAGCAATGTGGCCACGTTACATTCCCTTTCTTTTTTATAAATGTAAATTATTATACTCACATCGTTTCTCTTATCCGCAGAAGAGTTTTCTTGGTGTTGACCTCATCCTGACCACATCCATGATCCTGACAGGTTAGGCTTGCCTTGGATCTCCGCGAGGTTCCCTTCTTCCTCCGGGCCATTTGCCACTCCTCCGCCTTCCAGACATCTTTTCAAATACATTCAAATGAAATCAGATCTGTATTTGCCATGGGTTCACATGTTTAGCAACAGAGGGGCAATAACTTATTGTAGAACTCGGGCAGGACTGCCATCAGTGTAGCACATGTTTTTACACTTCCGGTTGAGAAGACATCAACAGGAAGTATTTGTGCTGGTATCGCGTTAGCTACGATAACAAGCACTCATTTATTCTGTAAAGGGATAAACAAAGCCATTTATTTACCGGATAAGGCGAGAATTCAGGTGAATAATGTTTGACTACTCTGTCAATGTATTCTCAACTTCTGATGCGCATAAATGTCCAAATGGGGTTCCTATTTTAGCCTCATTTAGCATGTGTTCACTAACCTTATTGGATGTGGGTGTTACTCGACCAGACGTACTCTAAGTCATTTACTTTCATTACATTGTAATTAAAAAGGGTTAGTTACTACTATGTAGCGATGACGATCAATAATCGTGCGTAATATTTGTACATCTGCTTTTATAATTTCAACACTTTGCAGCGGGAAATTATGTAACGTTATTTGCCCTCATCATGTGCTGTAATATAAACGCATTTTCGACATCCAGGCTATCTCGACATGTCCATGTCCCACTTGTACGGTCGAAGGACCGAGGAGGATGATGGCGTGGAGATGGAGAGTTTTGAGGTGACGGACTGGGACTTGGCCAATGAGTTCAACCCGGAGCGCCGCCGACACCGGCAGACCAAGGATCAAGCGACCTACGGCATCTGGGCAGATAAAGACTCCGATGAGGACGAGAGGCCAAGCTTTGGAGGCAAGAAGTAAGTCACGCTTTGCCCACCATCTCGTCCGAAATGGCCTGACCAGATACTGTACCCTGCTACAATGAAACGCAGGGATGTATGTTGTGTGGCTTCACATATTCAGCGTACACCAATCATGGAAATTGCATCTGCTCAAATGCAAACTAAAACATAAACACAAAAGTAGAGTCAGGAGTAAACTTGATATATAGAACAAAATATGCACACACACACACATATATATATATATATATATATATATATATATATATATATATATATATATATATATACACAAAATGTACATCAAATATTCATATACATCTGACCGTGTCCATAATCTACTAGGAATTGGTTCCAATACGATCTGTGTTTCCTTTAAGGTCCAAGGACTACACGGCCCCGGTGAGCTTCATCAGTGCCGGTCTGCGTAAGAGTGCTGCCGAGGAGAAGCAGCAGAAGCCCACCGAAGACTCAGAGGACTCAGATGATGGTGGATCTGCCGCCCCTCCTCCTCCACCTTCTCGCGGGGCTGCACCTAAAAAGCTTCAGACGGTATTTGTATGATTCACATGTAGACATTGATGTTATGTTTGACTTTGCTACGAGAGTCATGGCTTTAATTTGATTGGCTACCTTAGGAAAGGATTCATTGTGATTGGACGTCACTACGTCGGCTTAACATTTCGAGTCGTTTGCATTCAGAGTTGAAGCCGTCAGTCACATATGTTACGTCCCCGAGTTGAATAGTGAACAATTGAACAGTGTGGTGTTGTCCCTGTAAATGTATTGTGCAAAGTGTACAAAACAAGACCACCTTCTTTGTTTATGTTCTTTAATAATTTCGCCTTTTCTTAAATTGCCAATTAGATCGTTTAATTCAGTGGCTCCAGTAAAACATGACGCTTTTTCTAGGGAGGTAATTTCCATGGAAACCAACCCCAAAGGTTTGCTGGTGGCGTGCGAACGGGACAGGACATCGGGAACTGGGAGAAGCACACGAAGGGGATTGGACAGAAACTCCTGCAGAAGATGGGTTACCAACCAGGCAAAGGCCTGGGGAAAAATGCTCAAGGTGTGTGGCTTTTATGAGACGACAGTTCAGACAGAGAACAACAACACATTCAAGTGGACAGACTTGCTGATGATTACCTGACGTGGGGCTGTGCTATCGTCGCTGTAGGTATTATAACCCCCATCGAGGCCAAGGTGCGTAAGGGCAAGGGAGCAGTGGGGGCCTACGGCAACGAACGCACCCAGCAAAGCCTGAAGGACTTCCCCAAAGTGGACTCGGAAGAAGAGGAAGAGAAGGTACCAGTTTATTTTTTTCTGATACCTATGGCTATTGGCTACTCTGCACCCTGTCCAGTCGTTGTTTTATAGCTAGGTTGCGCAGCTCACCTGTAAGTCTTTGGATGAGAGCGTCTGCTGAAAGACACGCCGGTGTTCCTCTGTCCGAGCAGGAGTTCCAGAAGGAGCTGGGCCAGTGGCGAAGGGACCCGGCGGGGAAGAAGAAGCCCAAGTACTCCTACCGGACCGTGGACGAGCTGAAGGCCAAAGGCAAGCTGGCCGGGCGGAGCGCGCAGACACCTGCTGGAGAGCTGGCCCAGGTTAAGGTGGGTTCAGAGGAGACTCCTCTACTCTGACTGGGACACCTGCTGGAGAGCTGGCCCAGGTTAAGGTGGGTTCAGAGGAGACTCCTCTACTCTGACTGGGACACCTGCTGGAGAGCTGGCCCAGGTTAAGGTGGGTTCAGAGGAGACTCCTCTACTCTGACTGGGACACCTGCTGGAGAGCTGGCCCAGGTTAAGGTGGGTTCAGAGGAGACTCCTCTACTCTGACTGTGCTCATCTTTAGATGAGGAAGAGTATCAGCTCCTCTTTAGATTCATTCTTTGCTTATCTCATTTTGATCTCATTTTGACATTTGCCCAGCCACACACTTTCATTTAGCAAATTTGTTTTATGTCTGATTCGATGTTTATATATATTTTATCTTATTTTTCATATCTTCTTCCTGTCCAGTTGTTTTTCAAATTGTTGTTTGCTGTATTTCTGCACTGAAATTCCTTGCACGTGAAAACTGTCTGCCTGCATCCATCTGTGTGGGATTCTGACGAACCTCTCCCTGGCAGGTGATCGATATGACTGGCAGGGAGCAGAAGGTGTATTACAGCTACAGTCAGATGACCAGCAAGCACAGCGTTCCAGACGAGGCCCCGCCCAGCAGAGACCAGAAGCCGTCAGGCTTCACCCTCCCTGAGCTGGAGCACAACCTGCAGCTGCTGATTGACCTCACAGAGCAGGACATATTGCAGGTATGGACTCGCTCACTTGCGTATAATCATCGTATACTCATTCAATTATGTAGCATACACTTTTGATAATGTATACCTCAACTGTGTGTGATGTTTATAAAAAAACTCTACTCTAAAACGTTACTTTCTCGTGTGTCTCTAGATAGATAGATAGATAGATAGATAGATACGTATAGATTAGTTATTTGATATAGTGTATCTTAATTTTTTGTAGATCTTTTACCTTTCTACTACTACTTCTACTACTTTCTGCTGTGACACTTGAGTCACTCATCTGGGATTCATAAAGTCTCATGTAACGAGTCCCGGGTTGTTAGGAGTTCTCTGTGTCGCATCTGCTAAGGATGCTCTCTCTACATCTGTAATGTCTTTGGGCCTCCTTCAATGAAACCTCTCTCTCCCCTCACGGGCTGCAGTCGGCCAGGCGTCTGCAGCACGAGAAGGACATCGTGGTGACGCTCAGCCACGAGTCGACCGCCCTGCAGAGCAGACTGGAGGTGGAGCAGGACACCATCCAGAGGATGGAGGCTGTGTTGGAGCTGGTGGAGCGCTTCCAGTCTGGGGAGACAGCACCAGGGGAAGGGCCGAGCCTACAGGTACCTTTTATTAATATTATATACCTTCTGTTAATATACTATTAATATACATTACAATATACTAATATACCTTCTGTTGATATACTATATTAATATATGTTCTATGAATATACATTATACTAATAACCGTAATGTATTTCCTCTTCCTGTAGGAGTGTGCTGGGATATTTGAGACTCTGCAGAGGGACTACTATGAAGAGTACAAGGTGATGGGCCTGGCCGACCTGGCCGTGGCCGTGGTTTATCCCCTGCTGAAGGACAAACTGCGGACCTGGGACCCTCTCAAAGTACGGGCTTTTAAACCCATCTAGATGTGTGTTGTCCTCAGCCTAAGCGGCGTTGCTCTTGGATAGGAGCGTCTTCTAATCGACTGCACGTAAATCCTCGTCGTCGGGGACCCATCAACGCGCTCTTATTTTGTGATATAAGAGCGCGTGTCGCAGGAAATGTTCTGCGGATAAGATCTTGCAGAGAAGTTGCCAAATGTGTGTTTTACCAAGTCAGACCGCAACAAATCCCGGAGAAGTCCACCTTTTCCGGGATACTTTGTGGGGTTGATGTTGCAGTACTCTGCTAGATCACAGCGAGCGGGGCAGTCTCCCATTTGAACTGAAGTAATTGAGTGTCTTAAACGCGTGGCGTACTCATCACTGCCTTGTTGCCTTGTGGTGTGGTAGGACAGCACATACGGTCTGGAGGAGGTGGGTCAGTGGAGAGCACTGCTGGAATCCAGACAACTGCACTCCAGCACCCCAGATGCCAACATGGATCCTTACCACAGGTAAAGGGGGAACATTCATGGACATGGGTTGACTCTAAACGGCTCCCACGGCCATCAGGCCAGCGCAGAAGCTTTGGATATTCTTTTTTTAGCAAATCTCTGTGGGTGATTTGTCAGCAAACTGATCCGCAAGGGTATTTTCCCCATGTGCTCTGCGTGGTTACTTTTACTCTGAAGTGATGTTTCCTTTTCCAGGGGTTTCGTCTGTTTTGAGGAACTGCTCCGTGCAGTTCCTCCCCCCCCCCCCCCCCCCCCCCAGTGTTTAGCTGCGAGCGAGCGAGTGGTCCTGAGCGTACGTGCGTGTGTCTGCAGACTGCTGTGGGAGGTGTGGCTCCCGGTGGTGCGGTCCTCTGTTTCGGGCTGGCAGCCTCGTGCCGTGGGGCCCATGGTGGACTGCATAGAGGTGTGGGGCCCGCTGCTCCCCGGCTGGATCGCGGACCACCTGCTGGAGCAGCTCATCTTACCCCGGCTCCAGAGAGAGGCAAGACGCGCTCACTTTGTCCGTCTGAACGTGTGCGTCCGGGCCCCCAGCTGCTCCCGGATCCGACGGTGTTGTTTTGCTTCTGTTTGTCTTTGAGATCCCAACACCACGCTATTTTCTTCTGGTCGTGAGTGAATGTGTGTGTGTGTGTGTGTGTGTGTGTGTGTCTGTGTGCGTCTGGGTAGGGATTGTTTTATTATGTGTACAATGTACGCTTTATTCTAGGTTGTATTTCACTTGTATGATTTGTATTTGTTTCAAAGTAAAAGCGCATTCGACCTGTGGATGATGACATGTGCGACCCTAATGAAACGGATGGGATGTTCAGGTGGATAATTGGAACCCGCTGACGGACACGGTGCCCATCCACTCCTGGATCCACCCCTGGCTGCCCCTGCTCCAGTCCCGCCTGGAGCCGCTCTACCCCCCCATCCGCAGCAAGCTGGCCAACGCCCTGCAGCGCTGGCACCCCAGCGACACCTCGGCCCGCCTCATCCTGCAGCCCTGGAAGGACGTGTTCTCCCCCGGCGCCTGGGAGGCCTTCATGGTCAAGAACATCCTCCCCAAGCTGGGTACGCCCTGGACTGGGTCGCTGGAGCATGGAGAAGCCTTGATGGGTCTAGGACCTGAGGCCAGGGATAGCGGCCTAAAGGATTTAGGATTTGTTCAATATTGCGATGTTAATACTGATTGCTAAATGATGATACTAATATTAGTTCAAAGGGAACCTTTGTGGTTTGATGTCGATGAAGGGGTGCTGGCGCTGTGCTGATGGGGGGGGGGGGGGGGGGGTACATGAGACAGAACAGGTTGGGGAATCACTGATCTAGGAGTAGGGTGCTTGATGTGTCCCCTTGATCCGTGATTCACCTTAAGCGTGTCCCTCTACAGCGCTGTGTCTCGGGGACCTGGTCATCAATCCACACCAGCAGCAGATGGAGCCGTTCCATTGGGTGATGGACTGGGAGAGCATGCTGTCCCTCTCCAGCCTCATGTCCTTGTTGGACAAAAACTTCTTCCCCAAGTGGCTACAGGTCAGTGAACACTGCTTTAGATGACCTCTATTACAGTACAGCTGTGGCTCAGGTCAGTGAACACTGCTTTAGATGACCTCTATTACAGTACAGCTGTGGCTCAGGTCAGTGAACACTGCTTTAGATGACCTCTATTACAGTACAGCTGTGGCTCAGGTCAGTGAACACTGCTTTAGATTACCTCTATTACAGTACAGCTGTAGCTCAGGAGGTGACTGGAAGGTTTCCTTCGAGCCCCGGCTCCTCCTAGCTGAGTGTTGAGATGTCCCTGAGCTAGCCACCCTAAACGCTCCTGATTAGCTGCCTCTTGCCATGCGTGGTTGACACCGCCGTCGCTGTATGATTGTGTGAATGAACGGGTGAGCCTTGGGTGCTACTCGTAAAGAGCTTCGAGCGGCCATAGAACAGAACAGCGGACTATGAAGGCAGTCCCATTGCTGTGATTTAAAGTGGTTTTGTGTGGTTGCTGCTCCCCCAGGTGCTGTGTTCGTGGCTGAGCAACAGCCCCAACTACGAGGAGATCACCAAGTGGTACCTGGGCTGGAAGAACTCGTTCAGCGACGCGCTGCTGGCCCAGCTGCCCATCAAGGACAAGTTCAACGAGGCGCTGGACATCATGAACCGGGCCGTGGCCTCGGGCGTGGGTGGGTGGCGCTGGAGGAACCACAAACACGAGGGGGTTTATTTCCAGCTTTCATATACAAGGGCACTGGTGGGGAGGGATACAGAAGAAGAAGAAAAAGACATACAAACATGTATATACAAAATAAACGAAAGGAATGTTAAATATGTGCTACACTGTTAGTGTTCCCAAAACATCCTGAAATATACACCCGCTAAACCCCCTCTCTCCGCGGCCACCAGGGGGGTACATGCAGCCCGGCGCCAGGGAGAACATCGCGTACCTCACCCAGACGGAGCGGCGGAAGGACTTCCAGTACGAGGCGCTGCAGGAGCGGCGAGAGGCGGAGAGCGTGGCCCAGCGGGGGGTCAGCACCGGCCTGCCAACCAACTTCAAAGACCTGATCCAGGCCAAGGCGGAGGAGAACAACATCGTGTTCATGCCCCTCGTGGCGAAGCGCTTTGAGGGCAAGCAGCTGTACACGTTCGGCCGTATCGTCATCTACATAGACCGAGGTGTGGTGTTCGTGCAGGGAGAGAAGACGTGGGTGCCCACGTCGTTACAGAGTCTGATCGACATGGCCAAATGAGAACCATCAAATGAACGGCCGTGACTGTCAATCCGTTGTTATGCTTGTTATGTAATGCCATGTATGGTCTTTATTTTATTCAGGGTAAAAGAAGTATTTCTGTATGATAACAAACCGAATTATATTGAATTTGTGTGTGTTAATGTACCATGAATAAAAACGTTTTGACATAATGTGGACGACAGTTTGTTTTTTCATTATATTCTGCATAACAGTTGTTAGAGCATTGAAAACATGTTGTTTAGCATTTGGTAATTTTGGTAAGGGGTTTGGTAATTTTGGTAAGGGGTTTGGTCATCTTGGTAAGGGGTTTGGTAGTTTTGGTTAGGGGTTCCTGTAGGTGGCACTATAGGCGTTTTGCTTGAGTTTTTCCGGCTGGAAACCACTTTGGCCCTTTGAAGCTTCCGTGAGCATTGTGTTCCTAGCGGTTGCACGAAGCTTGTCTTTGCTTTTAACATTTTTATTTTGCAACTTTTTAGAAGGAATTTTACACATTATTCCTCAATTTAACTCACAGGTGAGTTTATTTGTTCATGTACTTAATTCGTCAGCCATTCTGAAATGAGCCTTTAGCTAAGCTAAGCAGCAAGTCACCAGGGCTAAAAGTTAGCTAGCCTCACAGCTGATTCATCCGCTTCATAGCCACACGAATGTACACGCTCACGGTGCATATCCTCCACTAATAAAACCCATGGCGGGCCTGTTATTCCAGCCGGTCCACCATGTCCTCCGAGGCTCTGAAGAAGCGAAAGGGTAAGGTTATCCGCACTGAAGGAGGTACCCCCGAGGTGAAGCGGGGTCGCGGAGAAGGGGACCCACAGGTAACGCAACCCAAAAACAGTAGCTTGAGTGAGGCTAAGCCTCTGTTCAAAGGGAACATGCTTTTAACACCATTAGAAGAATGTTCTCCGCAGGACGCATGAATTGAAACGTTTTCTCAGAGGAAGCATTGACATAAAAATGTAATAGAGAAGGACAAACTGTGTGTGTGTGTGTGTGTGTGTGTGTGTGTGTGTAGGATGCTCGTGTGTACAGTGAGGAGTTGGAGCTGGAACGCAGAGATCCTGAGCAGGACTACCAGCAGTACAAGCAGACCTGTGAGAGTTTGACCACACTCATGGGGGAGATCCAAGAGCTGAAGGCTGGTGGTGCTAAAGAAGGAGTGAGAGAAACACTATATATTAATATTCAAGGATCGTCAGAGCTCGGATGTCTGTTTTCAAGAGTGGGTTGACAAGTTGTCCTTATGGAATAAACAAATGAGTGCGGTCTTGTGGTTGCAGTCTACCGACTTGGAGAAGAGACGCTTGCAGAGCTGCATCCACATCATGAATCTGAAGAAGCTCAATCGCTTGGCTCACATACGTCTGAAGAAGGGCCGAGACCAGACACACGACGTAATGCGAGCATGCAAACAACCACGTGCCACGTATGGCTCAGAAACGTCTTAATAACCTCGTCTTGTTGTTGAATTCGTACTTTCAGGCTAAGCAGAAAGTGGACGTGTTGCATCTTCAGCTGCAGAACCTGTTGTATGAAGTCATGCACCTGCAGAAGGAGATCAGCAAGTGTCTGGAGTTCAAGTCAGTATTCTCACAAACGTGACCGTGTTCTCACGTGTGTTGTATTGTTTTCTGTCACAGGAAGGAATTAACTTGAGTCACTTTATATTTTTGTGTAAATGTATATTCCATGTGCATTTGTGTGATTCTTATGTGCGTCTTTAAAAAAAAAAAAATATTCCTGAATCCTGACCATATTGTTTCTTGAGAAGAGAACCCTTTCCTGTGGTGTTAATAAAGTTATCTGAAGCTGAATGTGGTGTCGCCCCTGCGGCCAGGTCGAAGCACGAGGAGATTGACCTGGTGAGTGAGGCCGAGTTCTACAAGGAGGCCCCTGAGGAGATCTCCCGGCCCCTGCTCACCAAGGAAGGCCCCCACCAGCTGACCCTGGCCCGGCTGGACTGGGAGCTGGAGCAGAGGAAGAGGTAACGCAAACGTTGTGCTTCTGTGTGGTCGGCTGGGTGGCCTCACCTGTTAAGCAATATCTTTTATAATCAATACCCGTGTCATCGTAGACGTTCATGCCATTTCCATTTCCGTTTAGTCATTTGGTCACACTTTTATCCAAAGGGACTCGCACCATAGGTTCAGGTTGTGTGTCTGTATTGTGTTGTAGTGTTAGTATTTGTCGGGTCTCTCTTGTAAAAGATGAGCACAAACTCAACGACACTGACCTGAATAAACACATAAACAAATGAGTAATCAACGCCGTAGTTGGCTCAACAAAGCAATGCTGGAAATGCTACGTTTGTGTCTCCTTGTGCCAAAGGTTGGCGGAAAAATACCGTGAGTCTCAGACGATGAAGGAGAAGATCCAGAAGAGCATCGAGGTGAAGAAGGAGCACCTGAGCAGCCTTCAGCCCGGGCTCAATGCCATCATGCAGGTAGAACATCATCACATAGAACTACTAGGATTATTCATTACCTCCAATGCGCTTTTTAATGGTAGAGCATACATCCAGTCAAGCTGGGTCAAAAGGAATAGTTAGTTTGGAGTAGAATTGACGTTGATTTCAGAACAGCTTTTATTTCAAAATCAGTGTTTTATGTATAAAATGCACGGTATATCACAGGGTCATTCTGAACGTATTGTGACAGTTCAAATAAAATAGTGATCTGAACAGCAGCAATATAAATATACTATAAAGGGTTGAAGCGGATTCATCGGTGTGATCAATAAGGGATTCCGTGGGGTTTATATAGACGTTCTTTTGGACAGGTTGCTAATGACTTATGACCCCCCCCAGGCCTCTCTCCCGGTGCAGCAGTACCTGTCCATGCCCTTTGAGCAGACTCAGAAGCAGACGGAGGTCGCCCGCCACCTCCCCCCCGCCCTGTACGTGCTGTTCGTCCAGGCCAAGGCCTACGGACATGCCTGTGGTGCGTAGAGAGTCTCTCCCCACACGACGGCCCGTTCGGCCCTGAGCTCTCCTGAAGGTCCGATGGCTCAGGGTGTTCGATTTGTGTTTCAGACAAGAGCCTGAGCGTGTCCATCAGTGGGGATGTGGACGAGGCCAAGGCCCTGTCCAAGCCTCCCGAGGACTCCCAGGGTACACACACACACACACACACACACACACACACACACACACACACACACACACACACACACACACACACACACACACACACACACACACACACACACACACACACACACACACACACACACACCATTCTTTTGGTTTAAGATGTTTCACGATGAAGAACTGTTCCTGGTATACAGATTGTGTTCGCATTGGTATATTTGTCTCAGTATATTTGTGTGTTTTCTCTGCTGTCTAGATGATGAGAGTGATTCGGATGCAGAGGAGGAGCAGGAGAAAACGGTGATTATCACGCACCCACCCACCCAGGGTCAGACGGTTCAGCTGTCACACACACCCCTCTCCCCCCCACTCAGTCGTGGGTTCTGGGGATTTGTGGCGCTCATCGATCGCTTCCTGCACCCAGATCCCTGCCTTCCGAGGGATTCTGGGAAAATCTAGCAAGGATGTCTGGGGGACTGTAACCGGAACCCCATCACTAGCATTCCAATGCAGTGTCAGACCGCAACGCTTCCCTGTTTACTCTGCAATCTCCCGCCTACTCTCTTCACCTCTAGCCCGCTCTGTCCCACTTTGGAGTTCATTACTGGTGTTTTGCATAAGATAACAAATACTTAAATGAAGCACTTTTTTACCACATTGGCACATCCTCACATTATTTTTATATCTTCACCCCCCCCCCCCCCCCCCCCCCCCCCCCCCCCCAAACAGCCTCTTCCTCCCCGGTTTGTCACTGTAGTATTGACCACATCATCAACTCGAGGTTTTTGCAGGTAGCAGCTGAAAGAGGAGACAGCTGCGCCGATACCAGAGGCTTGATTATGCTGAGCAAGCGCTCTTCCTTTTCAACACCTTATTTGGTCTTCTTCTCTTCCTTCCACAGAAGAGGAGAAGGCCAACCACAGGCTGCCAGCTGGACGATAAACGGCGGGAGATGCTGAAGAGACATCCTCTCTCCCTTTGCCTTGACCTCAAGTGTAAAGGTACGCACACACTGACCCCTCCTGATTGGAGGGAAGGCTGAAGTCTGGCATGACTAATGAAGTCCTCCATTCATGTCTGTATTAATAGACACCCTTGGAGGCCATTAAGGCAAGCGCAATCCATCAGCATTCACTTGAACACGGCGCCGGCTTCCCCAAAGTGCTCCCATACATGTTTAGGGTTGTAACTCTATCCGCGAGATCCAGTGTCTGTTATTGTGCCTCCAGTCCATTATGAATGATGTTGTGACATGGTCTGACTCTTGGGTTCCCCCTGCTGGTGATGGTGTGGTAGGTGACGGATTACAAGGGGATCTGCATTGCAGGCAGAGAGAGAGACAGAAAGAGGGTGAGAGAGAGTCTCTTGCAGCAGTAGTGGGTCTGCGTGGCCGATCCCTCACTGTAAGCACTATTCTCGTCTCCTGGGCTCGTTCCATGATGGTCACATCCCTCAGGGCTCCTTCAGCGCAGCCGGCCGTAGCGCCGTGGTTCTTTACTGCAGCCGGGCCGCGCCTGGGTGGCCGGGTGGCACCGGGTTCAGACCGGAGCTGCAGAGAGGGAGAGAGGGAGGGAGGGAGAGAGGGAGGGAGGGAGGGAGGGAGGGAGGGGGAGGAGAGGGAGAGAGAGGGAGAGAGGGAGAGAGAGGGAGAGAGGGAGAGAGAGAGAGAGAGAGAGGAGAGAGAGAGAGAGAGAGAGAGAGAGAGCTGTCATAACGACCTCCCCACCTCAATCCCCCACCCTGGGAGGTGTGCTCCCCCCCCGACTGGCTCTAATCTGATACAGACGAGGAGCGTTGAGTCGATGCAGATGTTAGACCATAACAGAAGGGGTGATCAAACCCACAACCCCGTGTGAAGGCTGTACTCCCTCTGTCTGCCTGCAGATGGCAGTGTTCTCCACCTCTACTTCTACCACCTGATCAACCTCAACATCCTGACGGTGAAGACCAAGGTGTCCCCGGGAACAGACCTGAGCACCGCCGTCAGCGCTGGGTGTGTGTGTGTGTGTGTGCTTGTTGTCTGTGTGTGTGTGCTCGTTGTTGTCCCTGTGTGTGTGTCTGCGTGCTTGTTGTCCCTCTGTGTGTGTGTGTGTGTGTTTGTTGTCTGTGTGTGTGTGTCTGTGCGTGCGTGCTTGTTGTCCCTCTGTGTGTGTTCTGTGCGTGCGTGCTTATTCCTGTGTGTGTGTGTGTGTGTGTGTGTGCGTGCGTGCTTGTTGTCCCTGTGTGTGTATGTCTGCGTGCGTGCGTGCTTGTTGTCCCTCTGTGTCTGTGTGTGCGTGCGTGCGTGCTTGTTGTCCCTCTGTGTGTGTGTGTGTGTGCGTGCGTGCGTGTGCGTATGTGCTTGTTGTCCCTCTGTGTGTGCGTGCGTGCGTGCGTGCGTGCTTGTTGTCCCTGTGTGTGTGTGTGTCTGTGTGTGCGTGCGTGCGGGCTTGTTGTCCCTGTGTGTGTGTGTTGGTCTGATGCGTCTAGTGATCCCATTGATTCCTATGACCTGCCAGGGAGCTGCTGAACTCGGAGACTCTGCTCAACTGCCTGTACAGCAACGACCAGGGACAGGAGACACCCAACCCGGCCAATCGCTACCAGTTCGATAAAGTCGGGTGAGGACATCAAACGTTTTGTCGCACAACGACTGTGCATTGATCAGATAACTAGTGCTGGAGCGAAAACCATAGCTGGCCTCGCGTTGTAAGACGTGATAATGCCTCCCTGGCTGGCTGGTTAAACCTGGCGTCTTCTGCACCTCGTCCACCGCTGGTCTGTAGAAGGTGTTCCAGGTCCTCCGTCCTGCTGAGTCGTGGTGTTTTAACAGCCGATGACCATGGCCTCGAGCGTATGGAGCTACACTGACAACTAACCCTTCATCTCCCGTCATGCCCTGCTAGGATCGTTACCTTTGCAGACTACGTGAAGGAGCTGGGCCACCCCTATGTGTGGGTGCAGGACCTAGGGGGGCTGCACTTTCCTGGCGAAGCCCCACAGGTGAGTTTGATGTAGAATAAAGGACTGAATGGAGTCTCTTTTCTTCTTAATCGTGGACTATGTGATTTTCTTTGGTCAGCCGTGACTTTTGCAGCACAGTTTTTTCTTTTCTTCTTCGGACCAAATACATTGTCAGAGAGATAACTCCTCTGGTGTTTTCTTTATTCATTTGAATTCCACAAATAAAGGCATAAACTAAGTTATACTTATTGAATTGTATTGATTGGGTTTAAACAGCTACCACAGAATAACGGATCAACCTGAACCATATACAGTAATGGTTGCATCTTAGCAAATAGGCAATCAGGGATTATTAGCGTTTTATAAGAAGTATTTATGTCTACTCTTCTGGTGTGTGTGTGTGTGTGTGTGTGTGTGTGTGTGTGTGTGTGTGTGTGTGTGTGTGTGTGTGTGTGTGTGTGTGTGTGTGTGTGTGTGTGTGTGTGTGTGTGTGTGTGTGTGTGTGTCCTCCAGGGTGTGCGTGTGGGCAGTGCTCTGAGTGCCAGTCACATGGAGGCCACCATGAAGCTGCTGAGGGGCCGAGTCCAGTCCCGCCTGGCCCTCCACAAACAGTTCACCTCCCTGGGTACGCTCCTGCCCTGGTGCCCTGCTCGTAGGAAGGGTCACAAGAGGCTTATTTAGAGCCCAAAAAGTGCAGCACTAGTGAGAGGATTCAGACTCAGAGAGTGTGTGTGTGTTAGATCAGTCCCAAATCCATTCAGAAATGAGAACAGAGAGGGTCACGTTTGAAACAGTTGGTGTGTGTGGTTCTGCTCCCCAGAACACAGCATCGTGCCCATCTCCAGTGAGTCCCAGCACCTCTTCCCTGCCAAGGTCATCTCCAGGTTGGCCCGCTGGACCACCATCGCCCACCAGGACTACATGGTAGGTCCCACTCTGAGCCCACCTTCTACACAACAGCACCTCCACGAGGAGGAGGAGGAGGAGGAGGAGGAGGAGGAGGAGGCAGGCCGTCAGGGCTGGCCATGACTCAGTGTTTTTGCTTATTGTCTTTCAATGGTATTGTTTCGTCATGAAATGAAGACATCGATACCCAGCTTCTAGCCTAATTAATAACGATATGCCCCCAAAACAATCCGATAATGGGGTTTGAAATGAAAGTTTAGTCCGATATCATACTTTCCATTTCCATGAACTTCAGGTTATGACCCTCAGTTGGACTGTAAGGCTGATATTTTGAAGCACATGTTGCTCTTCCTGGATATTGTGGTGATACCAAACGGCTCCTCAGCACCCAGCCGTGCGTGACCCTGTGTTCCCCCTCCTTCAGGACCTGGCCTTCACCAGACACGTGAGCAGCGCCGGTCTGGCCAAGGAGACGGACCTGTTCTTCATGGCCGTGGTGGAGCGAGGGACAGGTTGGAACCCAAGACACGGGAGCTCATGGGGTCTCAGTTCTCAGCCCTTAACCGTTCAATCGTATCATTTGCTCTTTTTCTCTTGTGTCGTCAGCTCGCCTGCAGGCCGCGGTGGTGCTGAACCCCCGTTACCCAGAAGTCTCTCCTCTGTTCTCCCTCTCCCTCAGCTGGAAGGGGGAGCACAGCGGGAGCACCGATGACAACCTAAGGGTGAGTCAGCTCCACTCACACAAACATATGACCTCCTCAGAGTGAGTCAGCTCCACTCACACAAACACAACCTCAGAGTGAGTCCACTCACACACACAAACACAACCTCAGAGTGAGTCCACTCCACACACACAAACACAACCTCAGAGTGAGTCCACTCACACACACAAACACAACCTCAGAGTGAGTCCACTCCACACACACAAACACAACCTCAGAGTGAGTCCACTCCACACACACAAACACAACCTCAGAGTGAGTCCACTCGCACACACAAACACAACCTCAGAGTGAGTCCACTCCACACACACAAACATAACCTCAGAGTGAGTCCACTCACACACACAAACACAACCTCAGAGTGAGTCCACTCCACACACACAAACACAACCTCAGAGTGAGTCCACTCACACACACGCCCCCCTCTTCCATTGAGTTGGAGCGGTGATGTTTTCCTGCACCAGAGGCGTACGTCTTCACTCTCTAACCTCCGCCCTGGCGTTCCAGGCCATGGAGAGCGAGGTGAACGTGTTCAAAAGCGAGCTCCAGGGCCCTCGCCCGGGCCACCAGCTGCTGACCAATCAGCTGGCCCGTCTGTGCGTCTGTCTGGACGTGTACCTGGAGACGGACGGAGATGACAACAGCGTGGAGGGACCACGGGAGTTCCCCCGGGAGAAGATGTGCCTGCGCACCGTCAGGTACGTCTGGATCTTATTCACCCAGCGGCCATGTTGGACCTTATTCACTCAGCGGCCATGTTGGACCTTATTCACCCAGCGGCCATGTTGGACCTTATTCACCCAGCGGCCATGTTGGACCTTATTCACCCAGCGGCCATGTTGGACCTTATTCACTCAGCGGCCATGTTGGACCTTATTCAACCAGCGGCCATGTTGGACCTTATTCACCCAGCGGCCATGTTGGATCCAAACTGTCTCTGGCTGGGGAAACTGAACACGTTATGCAGACCCAATCATATTTTATAGACTGGCTTTTAATTGGTGCTGCGCTTTTGCTCATTTTATTTGATCTCTGGTTTGCTTTTAATGTGTATCTACTGTTTTATGTGTTTATATGCGTTGTAAAGCACTTGGTAAACCTTGTTCTAAAAACGGGCTGTGTGTGTATATAAAGCTTTTGAGTGACTTGTCAGTGGAGAAGTGTGCTAACCCTGCCTCTCTCTCGTCCCCAGGGGTCCGAATCGGCTGAAGCCCTTCAAGTACAACCACCCCCAGGGCTTCTTCAGTCATCGCTGAGCTCCCCTCTTCACCACTCCCCTGTGTGCTGGAACCTGTTCTAGCTGGGTGCTTTAGCTAGCCTTTAGAACCACAATGGCCGCCAGGTGGATAAGGTCCAACATGGCCGCCAGGTGGATAAGTCCAGTCGCCCCGCAGTTGGTGTATTCGTGAGGAGACGTCCATTTTTATTTGTAGTCACACGCTAAACAAAGTTGTCCCTTTTTTTTTGGAATAAAAAAGTGTATTTTCGTGAAAGTCTTTGCATTGGTCTTCTTTCTTTTATACCGTGTGCATTGTTTTCTTCTTCTTTGGTTTGTGTCCAGAGCCTTAGCCTTGAGGATGGGGCGATCTCTCTCTCTCTCTCTCGCTCCGTCTTTCTGTCTGTCTCTCTGTCTCTCTCTCTCTGTCTCTCTCTCTCTGTCTCTCTTGCTCCGTCTCTCTCGCTCTGTCTCCTCTTTCTCTCTCTCGCTCCGTCTCTGTCTCTCTGTCTCTCTCTCTCTGTCTCTCTTGCTCCGTCTCTCTCGCTCTGTCTCCTCTGTCTCTCGCTCCCTCTCTTTCTCCCTCTCTGTCTCTCTTGCTCCGTCTCTCTCTCGCTCTGTCTCTCGCTCTCTCGCTCCGCCTCTCTCTTTCCCTCTCTGTCTCTCGCTCTCTCCCCTCTGCTCTATTTATAGGTTGTCTGCTGCATCAGAGCTGGTTACAATTCCATTGTGCCTGGGTGCTGCTCTGTGCTGAGTCACTCTCAGAGAGGAGGTTTCCATGGCGTAAGATTTACACTCGATCACCTTCCCAGGTACTGTTGTATCCCATGGGATCAGAGACCATCCACTGCAGGGCATCATGGAGCTTTATCCCAGTAGCTCTCATTATTTCCTTTGAGACGCTGTGTTGTTTCAAGTAGTAAAGTGAGTTTTAATCACAGTGAAAACAATTCTCCTTATTAACCTGACGTGGAAGGGGCCTTCATAAAGAACCGCATCTCTGACCGAATGCAGTTTTAGTGTCATGGTTACCATGTTGTGTATGGATGGATGCATCGGCGACACGCTTTAACTAAAGCTGATCAAATATATTGATACAAACCTAGGGGCTAGGGTGTTTGACTCCAAACTGAAAGCTACTGGGTTCAATGTCCCCAGTACCCCCCCAGCTCCTGGTCTGCACCTCCCTGTAGAGACCCTTACCCCTCCCCCCAGCTCCTGGTCTGCACCTCCCTGTAGAGACCCTTACCCCTCCCCCCAGCTCCTGGTCTGCACCTCCCTGTAGAAACCCTTACCCCCCCCCCAGCTCCTGGTCTGCACCTCCCTGTAGAGACCCTTACCCCTCCCCCCAGCTCCTGGTCTGCACCTCCCTGTAGAAACCCTTACCCCTCCCCCCAGCTCCTGGTCTGCACCTCCCTGTAGAGACCCTTACCCCTCCCCCCAGCTCCTGGTCTGCACCTCCCTGTAGAGACCCTTACCCCTCCCCCCAGCTCCTGGTCTGCACCTCCCTGTAGAGACCCTTACCCCTCCCCCCAGCTCCTGGTCTGCACCTCCCTGTAGAGACCCTTACCCCCCCCCCAGCTCCTGGTCTGCACCTCCCTGTAGAGGCCCTTACCCCTCCCCCCAGCTCCTGGTCTGCACCTCCCTGTAGAGACCCTTACCCCCCCCCCCCCCCCCCCCCCCCCCCACATCTGAATTCGCCCGAAGTTGCTCTGGATAATAGCATCTTCTAAATGACCAAAAAGTAGTAAATGGGTTTAATTAACTAAGCACAACTTATTTTATGTGGTCGAGGGTAAAGATGCAAGTCGAGTAGAATTTGATGATTTTTTTATATTCCTTTGTTCTTCTGCATCACTAAATGCAGAGAGAGAACACCGAAATAACGTTTAAAAATAGATCAAATGAGCGTTTTACTCCTTGTTCCTGAGTTATTTATGAACCTTGCTGTAGGCCTGCATAAAGTCCCCCCCCCCCCCCCCAGCCGCAATGCAGGACATGAAATCCTTTCTCTAGCTTTGATTTGAGGTTTTTGTTGCCGATTCTCCGCTCACGTTCTCAGACGAGGAACGATCGGGCATAGCTTTCTTTTAATCGATGGACTGGTCAATGTAGGCGGTTTTACAAAACAACTCAAAACCGGCTCGTGTAGGCATGAGTACATGTGATGAGCTGGTTTGATTTGTGTTTTAAACGTGTGTTGTGGAGGTGTGTGTATCTATTGGATCTATTGTATTTTTACTTTTGAACTTTGGGCAAGCGTTTTGTGACCCAAGCCGTTCTTGTGGATCAAGTAGAAATGGATTGAGAGAAGAAGATACATTCATTTTTCCCATAACTTTATTTTTCAGCATTGCATGTTGCTCATCATTGTATACATAGCACGTCAGTGTCAGAGCATCACAGACCAAACAGGTGGACGGCTGAAGTCCACCCTTCATCAGGAGAAGACCCAGTAAGGTGCACAACAAGCATAATCCATCTGTGTTTTATGTATATGTAAATATAAGTATATCGTTTAATATAGATCTATATTATTAATCTGTCACAATCTGTAGCCTGGCATTTTCTGACATCTATAAACCGTACAGGTGTGTGCAGGGCGCTGCGATTCCCTCCTGCAGGAGGGACTTAGTTTTAATGCACTTTATTATTTAGGGCAGTTGTCACATTCAATGAAGAGTTTAGCATTCGGCATTCACGACAGTCAGAAGCATCTGGGGTATGTAATGGCCATACTAGGGTTATAAGCTAGAGAATCACTATTGCTAACATACCGTTTGACCTGTTATATGTTGGACACTTGCAGCTCAAGTGCCCTGCCAAAAAAACCCTGCTCCTCCACACCGTCTCCCCCCACCTTGTCAGTTCTTTGGCGTCTCCACTTACTCCTCGCCTCAAGCCGTGAGATGGTCACAGTCCGTAGATCTTACTTCTTGACCTCCTTGGGCTTCTCCTTCTCCGTTTTCTCCTCAGCCTTCACGACGACGGACTCCTTCTTGTCCTCCTTCTCCGCTGGTTTCTTCTCCTCTTTCTTGGGCTCCTCTTTCTCGGGCTCTGCTTTAGGGCCGGTCTTCTCTGCCGGCTTGGCCTTCTCCTCTGCTTTGGGTGCAGCGGGTTTGGGCTCCTCCTTTGCAGGTGCCGCTTCTGGTTTGGCCGCTGGGGCGGGTTGGACCTCCGCCGGCTTGGTTGCCACGGCAGGAGGAGCTGGTTTGGGGGTGTCGTCCTTTTTGGGGCCGTCCACTACTTTGCTCTCTGCCTTCATGTCAGGCTTCTCTACCTTCTCTGGCTTGGTTTCAGGTTCCTTCTGCTTGGGCTCCTCCTTCTTCTCCTCTTTCACAGGTGTAGGTTCCTCCTTCTTCTCCTCTTTCACAGGTGTAGGTTCCTCCTTCTTCTCCTCTTTCACAGGTGTAGGTTCCTCCTCTTCTCCTCTTTCACAGGTGTAGGCTCCACCTTCTTCTCCTCTTTCACAGGTGTAGGCTCCACCTTCTTCTCCTCTTTCACAGGTGTAGGCTCCACCTTCTCCTCTTTCACAGGTGTAGGCTCCTCCTTCTCCTCTTTCACAGGTGTAGGCTCCACCTTCTTCTCCTCTTTCACAGGTGTAGGCTCCTCCTTCTTCTCTTTCACAGGTGTAGGCTCCACCTTCTCCTCTTTCACAGGTGCAGGCTCCTCCTTCTTCTCCTCCTTCACAGGTGCAGGCTCCTCCTTCTCCTCTTTCACAGGTGTAGGCTCCACCTTCTCCTCTTTAACAGGTGTAGGCTCCTCCTTCTTCTCTTCTTTCACAGGTGTAGGCTCCTCCTTCTTCTCCTCTTTCACGGGCTCAGGCTGCTCGTCTTTCTTCTCTTCTTTGGGGGTCTCCTTGGGCTTTTCCTGCACGGGGGACTTTGGTTCTGGGGTCTTGGGGAGTGGGGACGAGGGGGGAGGTGACTTGCTTGCGGGTGATTTGGATTCTGGTGATTTGGCGGCTGGGGATTTGGGCTGAGGAGAATTGGCTGGAGTCTTGCTCTTGTCCTCCTCCTCTTTAGCTTCTTCTTCCTCTTCTGCCTTATCTTCCTTCTCGTCTTCTGCCTTATCATCTGCTTCCTCTTCCACCTTCTCCTCTTCCTTCTCCTCCTCAGCATCTTCCTCCTTCTCGTCCTCAGCTTCTACCTCCGCTCCATCTTCTTTGGTTTCCTCGCCGTCTTCCTCTTCCTTCTCCTCCTCTTCCTTCTCCTCTTCTTCGTCATCGGCCTCCTCGGTCACCTCGGTCACCTGGGTCTCGTCGGTCTGCTCCTCCACGATGACGGTGTCTGAGATCTCCTCTCCCTTCAGCTTCAGGTGGCTGGAGAGCCTGCTGTCAATGTAGGAGTACAGACTTCCCCCGGTAACAAAGCGCTTCTCCTCTCCCTCCAGGAGCTTCCTGTGGGGGACACACAGCAGCACCTCGGCTATCAGCACACCCATCGGGAAGGTTTGTGTTGAAGCTGGCAGGGCAGCACATGTGTTACGGTGCACGCCATTGAATGGCCACGGCGACCTGATCTGCAGCCTTACCTGTAGGCTGCAATCTCAATGTCCAGAGCCATCTTGACGTTGAGCAGCTCCTGGTATTCCTTCAGCTGGTTGGACATCTCCCACTTGGTGCTCTTCAGCTCCCCGTCCAGCTGGTGGATGGTCTCCTGAGGACGGAGACACACAAAGACACAACATCAATCTCAGTCTGCTGCTGTTTGGAGCTGTTCAGCAGCGAGAGAGTGCTGCTTGCTAGACAGGTCTCTCTCGGCGGTGCCTGGCCTCGACGCATTCATGTAAATATGTACGATCCATGCCACTAAATGAGCGGGGCTACGGTGGGATGAGAAGGTCTACCTGTAAGGAGCTCAGGTCTCCGTGGTGTCTGTCCTCGCTCTCCATGCGCTGGCGCTCCAGAGACTCCTTGGCCCCCCGCAGGGTCTCCAGCTCGATGGTGCGGCTCTGCAGCTGCCGGCGGTACTCTGAGATCTCGTCCTGAGAGCCGCGGATGGCGTCCTGGTTGGTCCTGGCGGCGTCTGACAGGCGGTCCATCCGCACTGCAGACGCACACAGAAGCACACGGCGCCAGGGTGAAGACCTCGCTCACGGACAAGGGACCAACACATCATGCACAACGTCCGTCTTTCGCTCTGATGATTTGACGAACGCTTAAAACCATTTTGAAAAGAAAGTCTAAATCCTTAGATGTCCAGCAAATCTAAGATTCCAAATGTCCAGCGAAGGGTTCAGGAAAGCATGCTGATGACATTATGCACCACAATCCTACGTATGTGAGCAGTCCAGCATCTTCTTCAACGGATATCTGAGCTGCTCTCCGTCCACTAAGGTCACACTCAGGGCGTCAGTAACCTTGGCAGCCTCCGTCCGCCAGTCAGAGCCTGACTCAGCTGCCTCTCTCTGCCAAACTGCCTCAATAACAGCCAGCCTCGCTGCTGCAGTCCAGCCCACCGCGCCTCTGAGGTCGCGCCTCTGAGGTCGCGCCTCTGAGGTCGCGCCTCTGAGGTCGCGCCTCTGAGGTCGCGCAGCAAGGTCCACACCACTGAGGCATGATTCACCTCAACCTGTCGCCTACTGCCCAGGGTCAAAGGAAACCACTCAATCATTCAACTAGGGAGCTGTCTGTCGAATCTTGGAGCTGCAGTCAATACAAATGAGTAGATATAAATATGAAATAGATATAAAGATGATATAAATATAAATATGATGAATATGCTGTTATTTATCCACAAGCTGTTTCAGAGAGGTGTGGTTATGGCGCTGGTTCACTAATTATCATGTCCCTGTGGTCTTTCTGCCTGTCCTGCTGAAAGCAGCCCGTACACACAGAAGGTTTTGAATGTGTGCGGATCTGGCCTGGTCATCACACCGTTTTAAAATGAGGATTCGTCCGCATTGCAGAACCTCAGACCCAAAACAAAACCCCGTCACCATAGACACTATTTATATTAATACTTATTTTTCACTAACTAAATGGTTTAAAATGTTTGCTTGTATGCGTGTCAATCATGGCAGCCATTGCACTCCTCACCATCCCTGGAAGGAGGGACCCCCACTCTGCGTTCCTTCTCATAAATATATGGCCTGTTAAGCCCTTGGAGACTGGAACTGTGATTAAGGGCTACACAGATACAACTGAATTGAATCTGCAATACTAAACTATCAACAATTAACCTGCATTCAACGTATACCACAGAGCACCAAATTAGTATATTTTCTGCCTGGGTGTTTTTCAACCTGCAGTGCATCATTTTCAGATGCATTGAAACGCATTCACTGATAAAGGGGTCCTACAAGAACTGCTACCAATGTTTAGAGTTCTTTTTTGTTGTTGCTTTCTGCAGCTATTGCTTTTGAATAAGTTAAGATGAACTATTTTGAACTAGTCAAACCAATTTGCATTGCGTTATGCATTGATTGTAATCAGAGAACGGTTTTTGTGTGAAATATGTCTTTGGCAATAGATTCCCTTCAGCAAGTCACTTAACTGTTTTTTTTATATATAATTTTAAAACATTTACAATAAAAAAATTGTACT
Source organism: Lota lota (assembly GCA_026745465.1). Taxonomy (NCBI): domain Eukaryota; kingdom Metazoa; phylum Chordata; class Actinopteri; order Gadiformes; family Lotidae; genus Lota; species Lota lota. The sequence continues at coordinate 359,498 of JACYXH010000010.1, read as the reverse complement.
CTTAGTGTGCGGAAAAGACAAAAAGATCCATAAAACGTCTAACTTACCTTTGAACCATTCTTCGGTTTGCGCGGCGTTCTGGTTCGCGTGGCTGTCCAGCTGGGAGCGGATCTCCCGCAGTGCGCTGGTGACGTCCGCCTTCACGGAGTCGCGCACCTCGAAGTTCACCTGCGAGCCCTGGATCTGCGCGAGCAGCTCGCCCACCTCCTCTTCGTGGTTCTTCTTGATGAAATCGACCTCTTCCTCGAGGGCGCGAAGTTTCTTCTCCAGCTCCGAGCGCGAGAGGCCGCACTCGTCCACGTACTTGTTCATGGCGCGCACCGCGGCCTCCATCTCCTCACGATTGCGGGCTTCGTCGTCGATCCTTGCCCGCATGCTCTGGATGTCCTCCTCGAGGTGGTCCTGCTCCAGCAGCGCGCCCGCCTTCTCCCCGGACAACTGTTGTAAACGGTCCCGCAAGTCTACGAGTTCCCGCTCATAGTGCTCTCCAACGGACGCGCGTCCCGCCTGGCTCTGTCGCAGCGCGGCAGCCTCCGCCTCGAGGTTCCTGTTGTGTAGCTCCAAGTTGCGCACCTTGTCGATGTAGCCGGCGAACCGGTCGTTCAGAGTTTGCAGGATCTCTTTCTCATTTCTCCTCACGAGGTCTCCGTTGTATGGGGTGTCTAGGTGGTCTGAGGCTACCTGGCTGTATGTGATGGTGCGGCGTCTCTGGGACTGGAAGCCGGCGGGAGCCATAGAGACCGGCCGGACCTTGCGGAAGGCGGCTGGCCCGTAGTAGTGGTGATCCATGGAGAAGCTCATCTTGGCTGAGCCGGAGGATCTGTAACTGCAGCAGAACGATGCTCTCGGTCTTATATAGTGGGGAGGGAAAAGTCGTTAGTCAGCAACCAGCCGCATTCTATTTAAAGAGATAGAAACAAACGCGGCCAGCCTCCCAAGCCCGTGTTAACTTTATGTATAGGCCGACATCTATACGATGACAGAACTGAGGCAGAGCAAGAGCAACATATTAAAACACATGTTTTGAAATGTTTTCGCGTAACGATAAATCACTTGACTCTCTCACTGGCGTGTATTGTAGGACAGATCAACATTTGTGGGATTATAATCTAAAGTGTGTACGTTTGACGAAGGCTTAAGCCATGCAATGACTAAGCCTACTAACTTAAAAAGTTATGCATTCCTTATGAATGATCAGACCATCGGGATTTTAATATCGGATCTGATAGCAGAGAGAGAGAGAAATATAAGTGTCTCTCCTCTGAAATAATTAAAGAAATGTGGAACTATATTAGAGTTATTACATGAGACCCTTATTATTATTGAGGTTATAGACCCCCATGACCTGGGCTGTCTACGCCGTGTGAAGCGGGGCGAGTGGGCGGTCGCCGTGTTCTGCTGATGCCCTCGCTATCTGCTGCTGCAGTGTGAGTCTGCAGATCCACACGGAACCATCTGGGACCCCTACCTGCTGGCCCATTGACAACATCCCTGTCGTCCATACATCGTCTGCTGCCATACATTCCCCGTTTCAGACACGTGTATTTATTTTGGTATCGCAGTATATGAATGTATCTGCAGGTCCGTGTGTTAATGGTACTTGGTGGTTATAAGTGGCCAGGATGAGCAGAGAATAATCATGTTCTGTGTATTGTGCATGGAGATAATTTGATTGGGACAGCACAAGCACAACACAACGTAGGCTTCAGCTCCGTCTCTGCTGATCCTGGGGATAACTTGCTTTGACGACACGAATTCTCGCTAACCACACCTTCAGCTCCTATTGATCCCTCTCCCCCATTCTCTCTCTCTCCCTTATTTTGCCTCTCTCTCTCTCTCCCTCCCTTGTTCTCCTACTGTCTGTGAAACACACACACACACACACACACACACACACACACACACACACACACACACACACACACACACACACACACACACACACACACACACACACAGGTGGACGAGTTCATTGTCTTAAAGGAGCAGTTGGGAATGTTCAAATGGTAGATGTTTCTATTCTGCCCGTCAATGGTAAGCTCTCTGAAAAAAGCTAACAATTTCAGTAAATGGTCCATGATGTGCATGCAATTATTTACATGTGTCACTTCCTGTATGAACTGCGTGTGCCATTTCAAACTCATTTGCATAAAGAAACTGCTGTTTCTCTGCAAGTGAATATACTGTACAAGCGCATTTACATATTGCACACCTCTTATAGGACCCATGGGGAGGCACACCCCTTGAATAATTTATCCACCCCCTCTAGCCCACTTCATGTGTTACGTATGAGGATAACACACCATAATAGATTGACTTGACACATGGATGCTGTGGAGTGTGTGTGGATGACGGCTGGTTTAAGCAGCCTCGCCTGGCCCGAGACAGACTGATTCGTCTCTGGGGCCGGGTGAGGCGGCACACCTGCGGTGCATTGACCAATCAGTGCACACGGCTTCAAGCAGCCGTCAGCACACACCCTCCAGCAGAGCTGTGACATGCCGGATGTCTGCGCCCTCTGACTGTAACAGCTTGCCGGCGCTCACATAAATGGCACGAGCATCGTCATCATCATCATCATCATCATCATCATCATCATCTTCTTCCTGTGGCTTGGTTGTCGGAGGATCCCAGTAAAGCCTCCTGGGCGGCGGGGAAAGCGACCATGATGACCAGTAGGCGGGACCAGAGCGCCTGACTCAGCACGCTCAGCCACGCCGGGGCCACGATGGCCGCATAACCAGAAGGTTCTGGGTTCAATCCCTGCAGGGATCTTTCTGAGGAGCTTGCATGTTCACATGGATTTCCTCTGGATGCTCATGTCCCCCCCGTCCCCCGTCCCCCCCTCTCCCCCCCAAAAAATCCATGTTTATTCCCAGGTTAACACGGCTGCCTGTGCCCTTGGCCAAGGCACTGGTGCTAGACCTGGGCGTTGAACCGTGGCTTCCCACTTACACACTTCACAGAAGGGGGTCAGTGAAATATCTAGCTGTCTTTATTATTAGTGTGGTATCATGCTCCCAAAACATGTATTTCATCAAGCACAACCGACCTGCAGCGATACCACAGACCTGTTTGTTTCCTCGGTAGGACGAAGGAAATCCACTGAGGTGAAATGGGGTTTGAATCCTTTCCTGTGGATATGACATTGATAGGCTCAGAGGGAGGAAGGGGGGTGAGTGGCTTGACTCTCCCTCGGACAAACCTGACCTTGAAGAGGGAGAGGGGGAGAGAGAGACAGAAAGAGAGAGACACAGAGAGAGAGAGAGCCAGAGAGAGAGACACAGACAAAGACAGAGAGAATAACAGACAGAGAGAGAGAATAACAGAGAGACAGACAGACAGAGAGAGGGAGAGAGAGGGGGAGACAGAGAGAAAATAACAGAGATTTGGAAATAAGTGGAATGATGCACCACAGAACAAGTGGACTCCGATCTGAATAAGAGACATGAGCAGAGGCGATTTAAATGTATATTGAAGCTTGTGTGAGGCAGCAAGGACGATCATGGCATTATAAGTGCTGCATTTTATGTGCAGGTTTGGAGGAAAACTGAAGACAGAGCAGTACATGGCTCATATTTTGTCCAGTCATATTATATCAACAGCTCTCATGTGCTTTAGAGGAAAATGTGACAGATAAAGAGACGAGGGAAAATGACGAAGAATGTAGAGAGAGAGAGGACGGGGAGGAGAGGAGAGCGTGAGAAAAGAGGGGAGTCACCTTGGAGGTAAGAGGTGATGGAGGAAATGGCCGTCCTGGCCTACCCAGCAGTGACTCAGCTACTCCCACGTTATTGCCTTTGAACAACATTACCTGGCTGTGTACCTTTCTATTTGTGGTATAATTTAATTCCTTCAGAATACTCTCTGCTTTCAAGGGTTTTGGTATCTGCAGTCGTTCACCACCTCCCTCACGCCGCCCATAGTTTCCAATAGCCTGTTTAGTCTGTGTCTGTATACACAGTGAGGTAATAATGGGTGATTAAAAAGGCGTTATCAGAGTTTGACAGCTGGAGACTGAGAGTGAAGTTTCCAGAACATCATCGCCATTGGTCTAATACGCCATCTCGTGGACATCTCGAAGAACGAAGGATTGTTTTTTCACCACGTAGTCTACTGTGTGTTCCCTGATTGTCCAGCAGGGGGGAGTATGGTCGTCGCTGAGCGCCGTTTGGACACAACTTCCTGTCAACGTAGGACGTGAGGGAAAGTTCAAATAACAATAACGAGAATAAAGTGTTGTTCTTAGACAGTTGGTAACGTAACTGTTGAATGGCTGATATGGAAAGCCAACGCTGTTTGTTGGGTGTATGGGTCAAGGGAAACAACGAGCTGGTAGATGAGTGGAAGGTAACGTGAACGGAAGGCCTCTCCTAACCAGCACACACGTTTAGATGAAGAACGTTTCTGCTCTTGGATCACGGAGCACACAATGAAACCCTTTTATTTTCATGTAACGTCAATACAGCTTTATCAAATCCGACCGCATGGATACGACGGGAGACCTGGACCTTCATGGCCCTATGCTACTCCTTGTAGCCAACAACGTTACTATTTTTCTATATTAAAGATGTTCTTATTGTTTCTTATTTTGTTCAGCGACAAGGAGTACACAGTTTCAGTCGTGACCCAGACCAGAGCAAACTGAGGCCCCGCTCTTCTGAATTTCACAAACTATTAAGGACAATCCAAGGTGCTTTTGCTGAGTTGTTCTGGTGATGCAGTGCTATGTTAAGTCTTGTCATATTTCCCCACGCCGGGTTTCTAAGTCGTCTTCCCCTCGGTGTAGGTGTCCCGGCCACGGTGGACTTCGCCCGGGTGGAGCTGACCGTGGTGTACAACGCATGCGTGTTCTCCATCGCCCAGTCCCACACGTCACAGGCTGAGTCGCTGCTCACAGAAGGCGTGGAGAGAGGTGAAATATACGTTTTAGTAGAATATATTAGTGGTTAGGGTGTTCGACGCCGAAAGGTAACGTATGTTCCCACAGTCTTCCTGTGGGCATCCTATAGCAAGATGCTCCTACCTGCTCCTCACGGACAAGGAGCTGAGGTTCACAGTCAGTTCGTTAATTCTAGCAACCCACTGTACTGACTTTTTTTCCCCCGTAAGCTCTTCGGGTCGCGGGGAAGAATGGTGAAACGTCTTCAGATCGCTCCACTTTCTGGCGCGCTGTTCTGAAGGCCTTTGCTGACAGCCCCTTGTGCATCTGTACCCTGCGACTACTGTGTCTCCAGTGGGCCATATGGCTGTCCTCTCACAGACTGGCACACATGCAGGACTTGAAGGTGAGCAACTACACGTGTAAGTGACATAAGAGTGTTTTCAAAGATGGTTGCCATTAGTTTAAACGTGCTGTAGGTAAGAGTTGAGAGATGTAATGAGAGACGGCACAGGAGAGCAAGATTTTAAAGGTAAATAGCCCAAAAAATTCTTTCCCTACCGCTCCCTCCTTAGTTTTGACCTCCATTGAGAAGTTTCGCATTCACGCTTTTGTGATTGACAGGCAAGATGGATTCCCTGATCCAATCAGGGGGAGATGCCAGGATTGGTCAGAAATTAGCCAGGAGGGGTCTAAAATTGTAATAGTCTAATACAGAAGCAGGGGCAGTCCACCAGAAGAGACACAAATCCGGTGAAACGTTTAAATATGTTTAAATGTGAACATCATATTGATAACAGCGGCTTGGTCTTCATGTGTTGTAGGACGAGCTGTCATCTCTGTCAGGCAGATTGTCTGCTCTTGAAGAGGAGGAGAGGAAGGAGAGTCTGTCTGAGTCCCCCCGCCTGGTGGCTGACCCCGCACGGATGAAGGAGATGCTGGACATCTGTACCGTCGTCGCTCAAGGTCCCCAGCAGTCCTCCGCTGACATGAATTAACGTTACACTAGGCTTGGGGAGGCCATTTAGTTGAAAAGCTTTTTTTTGTCCTATTTGTTGAAATTCTCTTTACATTCTGACAGCAATCAATAAATCCAAATCCAAAAATATAAACCAATCTGGTATCTGTGGCTGTAGCAGCCCTGTAATAAGGCATCCAATCATTTAATTTAGCCAGCATGAAGGGATTGGTTGTCTATCTACCTACCCGGCTACCTGTGCACACTCTGCCCGTGCTCTCGTTGCACAGACCGGAGTCTTCCTCAAGGCTAGGCACAACCTGTTGCTAAAGCTAGCGAGCTAGTAACACATGACCGGAGTCTTCCTCAAGGCTAGGCAGACCTGTTGCTAAAGCTAGCGAGCTAGTAACACATGACCGGAGTCTTCCTCAAGGCTAGGCAGACCTGTTGCTAAAGCTAGCGAGCTAGTCACATGTTTTGGGGGAGCGGCTTTGGAGGGAGGCCTGGAGAGAGGGGTGGGATGTTTTCGGTTGGACACTTTCAAAATCTAGCTTACTCTGGCAATTTAAATGTATATTTAGTCATTATTTTATCCTCACTTTACAAGTGAGGATGAACAATCAGTTTAGCCAAAGCAGCAGTCAGTCAGAAAGACAAAGGTTGGTTATTTTCATGTTCTTTTGTGTTAGTGGGAGTGAAGTAAGAGTAGTCATCACATGTCAAAGTGCTTTCTAAAATCCACAGCAAAGTTCACAGCAGACTCTATTTTCAGAGTTCTATTCTGAGTAGTGTGAGATTGGCTGTGTCGCAGCGCGGACCTATCACACTCAAACCGTTCCTGGGGAAAAAGCTAGACACGAGGATCTATCTTTTGAATAAATCGATTGCTAACGTTGTTTAAATGTGTGCTACGTTTTTAGGGGCAGAATGGCTGAGTGATGGACGCCCTTCAGAAGCTCTGTCTGAGCTCCAGAGAGCCTTTTCTCTTCCGGCTCCAAGGAAGCTCCTGGCAGACGCACACGTTCTCTCAGGCCGGTGCCTCGCAGATATGGTACAGATCCAAAAAACACAGCCTCTCTCGTAAATACGCAGAAATGTCCTCTCGTATGAAGAAGTACTGTGGAGCGTGCGGGTTCCCCTTTTAATGTTGTGAGGGATGATTTTTACTTCAACGACGCTCAGGGCCGCCCCCAGATGGCTCTGCAGTGCTACATGAGGGCCATGGAGACGGACCCCTGCTGTGTCACCGCACTGCACTGCAGCGTACACATCTACAGCCAGCTGGGAAACACACAGGCGGAGATGGAGGGGCTTCGCTTGCTAAACACTGTGGGTAACACACACAGGTGTGTGTGTGTGTGTGTTAACATGCAAGTTCACACTGCACAATGTGCATCACTCTGCTACACACCAAGTGTTCTCTCGAGGCCGTGAATCATTAGCCAGTTTGTGTATACAAACGTATATATCACTCTCCTGCGACCCCATATGCATATCAGGGGAGCCCAACATGCATATGATGAAGAGCTTAGAGTGACCCCAGGTTAGAAAAGCGTTCTATAAGGGTCCATTCCCCATTTGTCCCTCAGGCTCTGATGCTGCCCCCGGCTCCAGCCTCCAACGCTGACGTTGAGGTCTGTCCTCTCCACGCGTCCATGTTGCTGGGCGGCCCAGTGCTGAAGAGCCTTCTCTCTGTTCCCCCGTCCTCGTGCGTCCTGCACCGCCTGGCCCTGACGTGCGTTCTCCACGGACGGTGAGCAGACACGGGGCTCATCCTAAACGCATTCTAAAACGCAGGACACAGCGAGGCGCAGGTGTGTCGGCCCTGTGGCCATGTGGGCTGAAGCGGGGTGTGTTGTCACCGCAGGGTGGCTGAGGGAGTGGAACACTATCTGGACCTGCTCGCGGCCCTCCGCTCAGATCAGCCCCATGCGGTAAGACGTCTTTAAGACCTTGTCCAACCGATGAAGAGAGAGTTTACTTTACCAGTGTGTGTAGTCTTAAACCAAGCACTTACGGTCATATTTACTTTCAAACCAAGTTATTTCCAAAACCAGACCAAGCTGAGATCAGAGCACCATAAGATGTTGTGTTTTAAAGCGATGCCAATATTACCTGAATCAGACAGATTGTATTGCAAGGTAAGCTTTTACATACTAAGAATTTGCTTTGGTGTATTGGTGCAGAAATACAAGATAAAACAAATTATTAATATATATAAATAAAAATTGGAACTATATGGTGAAAATATAAAATTTATTTTATGTAGTAGCAGTTTTGTAAAAAGTTTCACCGTTTGTTGCAACGAGGATCCTCACTGGTGTCTGGTGACGCTCCCGGTCCCAGGTCCATACAGGAGGGCTCCAGGCCTTGCCCCGGGTGGCTGAGCTGTACCTGGAGGCCGCGGCCGCCCTGCTCCTGGTCGGGCGCAGCGCCGACTGCTCGGCACTCTGCGACGAGGTCCTGAGCTCCACGCTGGAGCTGCTGCCCGACAGGCTCATCCTGGAGGACCCCCCCGAGGACCGTGATGCTGGCGCCGGAGGCGTGTCTCTGCCACGGCCGGCCTCGGACCAGGACCCCCTGGACGCGATGCTGTGGGCCGGGTGTGCCCATCTCCTCCAGGCCCACTGCCAGGCCCACGGGAAGGACTGGAAACAGGCGGTGACGCACTACACGAGGTGAGATGGACGAGGCCGCGGTTGAGTCTGGCTGAGGGGTCAGTGCTAGCGTGGAGAGTGACGTGATGATGTCTATGTTGCAGGTGTATCAACCTAATGGGGAAGGTGTGTTTTAAAACGAAAGGTGAGCATCTTTTTGTGTGTTCAGGCTAGACTTGATTTCCTTTCACCTCTTTTTTTCATTCGTGGATGTAAGGACGAAATGAGGAATAATAACGTTTTGAATTGGGAAACCAGAAATGATTCAATAAATCACCAGATGAATGTAGAACAATGCAAAACAAAAATAATAAGCAAGTCAAATCATCAGAACATAGTTCATCATAATAGCGATGTTTTACTTTGGTAATTGTTGTATTGTATTTGGTCATGTTTGATCAAATGTGGCCCGGCATTGCACCCCAGGGTTCCAGACCCAGATCCCCAGCGTAGACCCGGCCAGTCGCCACGGGTCTAAACTCTGTACCCTCCAGAGGCTGAAGGGGCTTTCGTTGGCCGGCCGCGGCATCAGCTTCACCCAGAGAGACCAGCTCAGAGAGGCTCTGAGGGACCTGCAGCTCAGCACACTGGTTGCACCTGGTACGTACACTGGCTTCACCTGGTACACACACTGGCTTCACCTGGTACACACACTGGCTTCACCTGGTACACACACTGGCTTCACCTGGTACACACACTGGCTTCACCTGGTACACACTCTGGTTTCACCTGGTACACACACTGGTTTCTCCTGGTACACACACTGGTTACACCTGGTGCGTACACAGGTTTCATAAGACTGATTTGAAACACTACATATTTATTTGAATCATATCAGTCTTTGTTCCAACCATGTTATGTTAGAACGGTTGAAATGCCTGTTCTATTTAATGTTATGGAAGAAACGTACTATTCAGTTTGAGTTTGTTTATTATATTCTGATACTTTAAAATGGGTTTCTGTTATAATTTTATATGTATTTATTTTCAATATGGCTCTCTGTGGAGTGTGTGTGAATGGTGGCTGGTTTAAGCAGCCTCACCTGGCCAGAGTCAGACTGATTGGACTCTGGGGCTGGGTGAGGCTGCACACCTGTTGCACATTGAGCAATCAGTGTGCACAGGTTAAACCAGCCACCACCACACACACTCTGGAAGAGATCTCTGGCAGCCACACTCCACCTAGGTGACTTTTACTGGGCTCCTCCAGACAAGGACACAGGGGGGTGATGTTGGAAACCGGTTTATTGTACGGTTTGCAGATAATGATACATGGTGCTGGTGCTCCATGTTGCCATGCAGGAGATCCCTCTGAGTGTGTGTGGGGATGGCTGGTTTAACCTGTGCACACTGATTACTCAATGTGCAACAGGTGTGCAGCCGCAGAGTCTAATCAGTCTGACTCGGGCCAGGCGACGCAGCTCAAACCAGCCATCAACCACACACACTCCACACTCACTCACTAATCTAATTTTCGAATCCGTGTGTGTGGTGTACCTGTGCTCCTCGTACTGCGGGGCTCCCCAGAGGGCGTGAGCGCAGGGCTGTGGCTGGGGGAGGTCCTCTGGAGGCTGGACAGACGACGGGAGGCGGCCTCCTGCTGGGAGAAGAGCCTGGCTGCTGAATCCCCTGCAGCGTAAGACGCCGTCGCTGTGTTCTGGGTCACAGAACGAATGTGAATATATTCGTAAAGAAAAAAATGCATGTATACATGTTTGTTTCTATTGATTAAAGGCCGAATACAAAATCGTCCACCCAGGAGATAAATAAAATGAGGTAAGGCCAAAAGAAAGTCGTAAAGGTTTTGGATTTCTTTTTTTTTTTTACATTGGGGCAGGTGCAAGGGGCGTGGTCCAAACGCACCTCACTCTCTCTAAGGAAAGGATGCACAGCCAATAGAACAGGACCCCTGTTTTTAGCTTCAGGAGACCCCTCGTATTTTACATTTGTGGAATTGTATACGATTAGTCAAGAAGAACCCAGAAATGTTCACCAGCAGAACACTTTTCAACTATAAAGAAAATAGTTTTGGGGTTACAAACCTTTTAACTACAGTGTTTTATCAATCCATGTAGATCTCATAAGTGCAGTAGGTAAGGAAGCTCTTCTGAGTTCTGAGTATCGGGGTTCCCTCTTCTCCTGGTTGACAATAAAAGTTGGTTTCATTCAACTATGTAATTGTGTTGTTGTCCTTTTATGATTGAATGACAAGATGAAGATCAAGAGCATCTTCTGGACACCTGTGGTCTGTTGCTGACAGTTCCATATTGAATCTTTGGACAATATGCACAAATTAATATAAAACGCCGGCAACAGACACTGAGCCTTTGGTCACAGGAGAAGTTTTGGATTTATGTTTGAGGGGGAAAATGGGTCATACATGATCATCTGATACAGTAGTTTAATAAACAGAATTGTATATTTACATGCACGGTAATGGGTGTTGGTTATTAAGGTTATGAATCATTAATCTATAGCTAAATGTCTTGTGTTGCAGGACTCTTCCGCTGTACCTACAAGAACCCAAGTCAAGCCCTTCCCTGGATTCCACCGTCCTTCGCAACAGAGTAGAGAATCTGACTCAGACGTAGCACAGAATTATAACCTTGAATACGAAAATGTTTGATAGACACCTATTTCAATCCACCATTTACATGCATGCACTTACCTGGTCAGAAAACGTTAAACTTTCAAGTGTTGCTAGTTTTGTCATGTGGAAAATGAACTAAATGTATAAACTTTACCAATAAGGATTTTAGTCAACACATCAGAGGGAGATATCCAATCAAGGAATGTGTGATGTACTATTGGTGCAATCTCAGGTATTGATTTATTTGATTAAAACCTGAACACAACATAAACCCAAATAATCATAAGTGTTATTTGTTTATTGACTCTGTTTTGAAACGTTATTTCATAAACATAGGTTTTTAGATATGATTTGGTCAAATGACACGTTACATCAATGTCGTATGTTTTAACTATGTTGCCTTATCAACGCGGTGTCGCTCAATTGGAAGAACTAAGTTTGATGACGAGAATTAAAGGGCCAATGGGTAAATAGAATGGACGTCGCAGTTGGTCCAAACTTCGAGCAAGTAGCTATCTGATTGGTTACTGGGGTTTGTGGGCGCGTACTGTGCCACAACAGACTTCCTGGACACGGTTGGCTCGACCAATCAGGGTGAAATATCGAGCCAGGCCGACGTATAACCATAAAGAAATGCGAAGGACCTGATCTGTCGAGTGAAAACCGAAAACGCTGAGATAGAAAGCCAGAAAAAGCTACATTTCCTTAATTTAAATAAACCAATCCAGGGGACAACCATGGCCTCGGGTAGCGAGTAAGCAAACCTTTCTTCCCAACTAATCATTTACCGTCGTTTATTAGCAGATGAGTTATATCATTATAGCGTCCTGTGTTGGGATAACGTCAGCTCACCATAATACTGTGTTTCTGCTAGCGTTAGCTAGTTTAGCTCTGGGTGCCAAATTACCAGGAGAGCCGCCTCCTCCCTTCTGCGTGGTTACGGCAGACCACTGCTTATCAACGTTGAACAATTTAGCAAATGTCAAAATTGTGTTGTCATTCAGCTGAACGGTGCACCAAGGCTAAGGCTAACCGATGCTAGCGCCGCTTGACAAAGCGCAGTCATTTGCTCCTGTGCTAAAGTGCTGCTGTTAGCCTAGCTAGACCAAGGCCGAAGCCATTCACTTTCACTGCCCGGCGCTTAAAGCTGTAGATGTCTTTTTAATGTGTTTATTACAAAGTAGCCCAATATACTTTAAAAATGACCGGTTAGCGATGGTGAAAACCCGCAGCCAGCATGCGAGCCATCATGCCGACCTGTCAGACCGTTACCTGGCCAGCAGCTAGCCTAGCATGCTAGGCTAGCGACCTAGTGCGTCCACATCGACCCTATGACATTATAAAGCATCGTTTCAACCCCAATCCTCTGGGTAGAGTTGGACCTCTTTACATGTCAAAAATGCACCGTGTTCTAGCTGGTGATGCATAACCTTGTGTTTTCATTTGAAATGAAGACCTTGTTACGGGCCTCCTAACCAAAAGTTTGGAAAAATCCTTTTGCTGTGTCATCTGGGCTACGTTAGCACCGTGGTAGCGTTAGCTGGCGAGAACGCAGCGAGCTCCGGTGTTGTCTCCTAGTTTTGTGACTATTAATTACTCCTTGTATGCCATTTATACAAAAATGTTGTATATACATCTTTTTTAATACGTTTTACAATATGTTTTAAACCCCTAATTTTTGTAACATTTTAATCGCTCTTTCGATACCAAGCAAAAGCTTTGTTTTGGTTTCTTCTTCGTTTCCTCACACCTGGGGAACCAGGACATGGCCGTGTCTCGTTGTACTTCTGTTGCTCTAATTGAGTTCTGTCTTCTATTTTACAGCTCCAAAAATGATGATCTGTCCACTGCGATCCTAAAACAGAAACACAGGCCTAACAGGCTTATGGTCGATGAATCAATTAATGAGGATAACAGTGTGGTCTCCCTGTCTCAGGTACAGCTTTTCTTTTTTCATTTTTTAAGTAATTCTGTTTTACATACTGTGACGTGTTCAATCTTTGTTTACCCCTTACAAACGGGACGCTAGCCATCTCTACCATTTTGGATTTGTGTGAAGTTAACCTTAATCAAGCTGGTGTTAATTGGTTGATTTTTCTTTTTTACTGTGAAGACCAAGATGGATGACCTGCAGCTGTTCCGTGGAGACACGGTGCTGATGAAGGGCAAGAAGAGGAGGGAGACCGTGTGCATTGTTCTGTCCGACGACACCTGCTCTGATGAGAAGATTCGCATGAACAGGGTGGTCCGCAACAACCTGCGGGTCCGCCTGGGCGACGTCATCGGGTAGGCGAATCGCACCGCTGGGGTGGCTTGCAGTTACTCTGCCGCTACCTGGATGTATTTATTAACCCAAGTGGACTCCTCTCTGCAGCATCCAGCCATGTCCCGATGTGAAGTATGGAAAGAGGATCCACGTTCTTCCCATAGATGACACCGTAGAGGGAATCACTGGAAACTTGTTTGAGGTCTACCTGAAGCCATACTTCCTGGAGGCTTACAGGCCCATCCGCAAGGGTGTGTACTAGATTAATATCCGGTTTGTTTGCTAAGCATTAAAGTAGTCATAGTCATTTTGCCCATGGCACCGCACTTAACATTGAATTCCTTCCTCCATGCTCAGGTGACATCTTCCTGGTGAGAGGAGGCATGCGTGCGGTGGAGTTCAAGGTGGTGGAGACGGACCCTTCTCCCTACTGCATCGTTGCCCCGGATACGGTCATCCACTACGAGGGAGAACCCATCAGGAGAGAGGTGGGTGTCCTGACAATAAACACACACCGTGATCATGTTTAACAGTGGAAGAAGCTCTTTTCACAAGAGCATTGGAACTCAGATCGACCTTTTTTGCCATTGGTCCATGTGCTCCTTTAGGATGAGGAGGACTCCCTGAATGAAGTTGGCTACGATGACATCGGAGGAGTGAGGAAGCAGCTGGCTCAGATCAAAGAGATGGTGGAGCTGCCTCTCAGGCACCCCGCACTGTTCAAAGCCATCGGAGTCAAGGTGAGAAACCTTCTGCAGTGAAAGGATTACGACCCAACCTTACTGTTGATCTGTAACACATAATCATACTTTACTGGTGATCTATAACATAACCCAACCTTACTGGTGAACTGTAGCACATAATCATACTTTACTGGTGAGCTGTAACATTATCCAACCTTACTGGTGATCTGTAGAGATTTTCTATTGTTGGATTGTTAAACGTAAAATTATGAACGATAGTTGTACATCTGATCTGTAACCATTTCTACAGTAATCTAACTTAATTTATGCACGTTAGTTGCCTGTATATAAATGATATTCCCTCCCTCTCCCAGCCCCCACGTGGCATCCTGCTGTACGGACCCCCAGGAACAGGAAAGACTCTGATCGCCAGAGCTGTGGCCAATGAGACAGGAGCCTTCTTCTTCCTCATCAATGGTGCGTTGGAGCTTTCCTTGTGCCCAACTACTGATGGATCTTTAGCAGCGTACAGCTATTCTCCTCATTTAAATATAGAAGTGTGTGGTTTGATTATATATATATTTTTTGTCCTCTAATGTACTGTCCACCAGTACGATTTTAATTACAATATGAGATTCAAGCTTTAATTAGCCTCAGCTACGTAAAATAGAGTGGTAGCTTTTTGAGATGATTGCGCCAGGTGTGATATTCCCACGGCGTGTCTCCTCCAGGTCCTGAGATCATGAGCAAGCTGGCGGGAGAGAGCGAGAGTAACCTGAGGAAGGCCTTCGAGGAGGCTGAGAAGAACGCCCCAGCCATCATCTTTATTGATGAGCTCGACGCCATCGCCCCTAAGAGAGAGAAGGTGATGAAGCACTGCATTATGCATTGTAATGGCGCCGGGCGATATTTCAGTGATATGGTTTATCGTCTGAGAATGATATTGTGTCATCGTGGAATGAAGCTTGATTTAAACATGATGCCCGGTTTTTAAAGTCTAAACTAATTACGATGAGATGCTGTTATAATTATGAAAATAGAGTTGGATGGAAAAGTAAAAGGTCTTAAATGTAATAACCCACAGTTAGACTTGGAATGGTATTTTAATTCATAAGCATATCGTGATATTTATCGATATCGTAATGGTGACCACACGTCTTTCCATAGCCCCGCCCCTGACTTATGATCACGTGATGGGGGTGAAACGTCTTTCCATAGAGCCCGCCCTGAGTTATGATCACGTGATGGGGGTGAAACGTCTTTCCATAGAGCCCGCCCTGACTTATGATCACGTGATGGGGGTGAAACGTCTTTCCATAGAGCCCGCCCTGACTTATGATCACGTGATGGGGGTGAAACGTCTTTCCATAGAGCCCGCCCTGACTTATGATCACGTGATGGGGGTGAAACGTCTTTCCATAGAGCCCGCCCTGACTTATGATCACGTGATGGGGGTGAAACGTCTTTCCATAGAGCCCGCCCTGACTTATGATCACGTGATGGGGGTGAAACGTCTTTCCATAGCCCCGCCCCTGAGTTATGATCACGTGATGGGGGTGAAACGTCTTTCCATAGCCCCGCCCCGAGTTATGATCACGTGATGGGGGTGAAACGTCTTTCCATAGCCCCGCCCTGAGTTATGATCACGTGATGGGGGGTGAAACGTCTTTCCATAGCCCCGCCCTGAGTTGTGCGTGGCACTAACCCACGTTGTCCTGTGTAGACGCACGGCGAGGTGGAGCGACGCATCGTGTCTCAGCTGCTGACCCTCATGGACGGCCTGAAGCAGAGAGCCCATGTCATCGTCATGGCCGCCACCAACAGACCCAACAGCATTGACCCGGCCCTGAGGAGATTCGGTAAGTGCTTAAATATGAATGAGGAAGAGCACGGGGCAGTGAGGGAGACGGGATGCTTGTGGTTAGTGGGGTATTTATAGATCCCAGTCTGCACAAATCTGATGACGGGACGGTTTGTGTTTAATGTCTACTGCTCTGGTTGAAGCATTGGAGAACTACTGATTTATAAGTCTGTGAAGTTGTCAAAGCGCCCATAGTGGGTTTTTATAACGGGTATCCTGTGCATCAAAGTATCCCTCACAACCATATGGCTCACCGTAGTGGCCGGTTTGGTAAACGGCTGGTTCTGTCTGGAATGAGCAGTGAAGAGTTCACAGCTCTGCAGTAGATGAATGTGGGCCAGGCGCTGAGTGATTTCTCCTGGTCGTTTAGGGCGTTTCGACAGGGAAGTGGACATCGGCATCCCTGATTCCACCGGCCGGTTGGAGATCCTTCAGATTCACACCAAGAACATGAAGCTGGCGGACGACGTGGACCTGGAGCAGGTCTGTGCCGGCTCCTTTCTTGGAACACGAGACGATGCATTATTAAGTGTAGTGATCGCTGATGGGGAACCGTGGTCATCTGATCTTGAAACAAGGTGTATGTACCTTGAACTGAAGGGGTGCGCTGGACACTCTTCTTTTTTTACTTTTAAGTTGATATATATGGGAAAGGTGCATTTTTAGATACATTTATTGATTTAGACTAATTGGTTTTGTAATGTGACATTGTATTCAACATTGACTACAATATACAGATTTACAGTTTGCCGTTCTACAAACACCAATAGTTTTGGTTTGGTGTATAGTCTGTTCTCAGGTGAGGTTATTCCAGCTACGACGATTGGCTATTGACCACTTTACTCCGTATATTGAATTTCAAGAAGACGGGTTGTCCGCCATTTGCTAATTAAATTAATTGGGTTAATGGCGTGAGGCTTAGGTGCCGGCCCTCATCGCTTTCATGGTCGTTTGCAATTACAAATGGGTTTTTAATTTATGATAATCTTTTTGGACATGGGAGTGTTTAGTTACCATCATTTTGTATTGAATGTTTTCATGGGCTTTTTGTGCCTTTTTAACGACCGGACAGTGAAGAGAGAGCGTTGAGGAACAGAGGGAGTGACATGTAGCTTAGGACCACAGGTGGGAATCAAACTCGTGTCGCTACAAGGCGTATCTGCTCCGCCGTTGGCCCCCTAGCAGGTAGGGCCACCGGGCAGGCCTTGGTGCCCGTCTTTACGCCCGCGTGTGATTGGTTGTTCAGGTGGCCAATGAGACCCACGGCCACGTGGGCGCCGATCTGGCGGCCCTGTGCTCCGAGGCGGCCCTGCAGGCCATCAGGAAGAAGATGGACCTCATCGACCTGGAGGACGAGACCATCGATGCCGAGGTCATGAACTCTCTGGCCGTCACCATGGATGACTTCAAGGTGGGAACAATGCTGATGTGCAGGGGTCAAAGTTCATCGTTCTTGCCAGTCGCCCTGAGACTATTTATACTGGCCCTCAGTTGTAATTATTATTATTATTATGATAATAGTATTGTATGATAATTATTGTCATTATCAGTGTTGGAACGTAAAACAGAAGACTTTTGTTACTTGACCTGTTTAATAGATTACTTAGTTTAGTTTATTAAATGTATTTGTCAGGGAACGTAAACAAAACATAGATGCATTGTACCAGATTTGACTACTAGCTCATTTCAATCTGCAGTCCCTGGCATTAAGCGATTGCCAATTAAAGAACACGGGGATTTAGATTTTACAATGCAAAAATAATCATTTTGAATGTAGACTCTTGTTAGCCCTGACCCCATCGGGACAGTGAGTGGCAGGTTGTACCGTCCTGACCGGTCTATTCTCTTATTGTTGAACCCTACTTGCAGACCAGCAATGTGTGATTGTTGCACTGCTGCTGGCCGTGGTCCTCTAACACTCTGACCTTCTGTAGTGGGCGCTCAGCCAGAGCAACCCATCCGCCCTGAGGGAGACGGTGGTGGAGGTCCCCAACATCAGCTGGGAGGACATCGGAGGTCTGGATGATGTCAAGAGGGAGCTGCAGGAGCTGGTGCAGGTAGGCCTATCCCGCAGGGCTCTCTGTACAACTTAGGATCAGATGGAACGTCTCCATCCCAGAGGGTAAATGTGGGAGCCTCACTAGTAGAATTATTAAAACGATGGTAAGAATATAGATAAATGTTGATTATACAGGAGAGTATAAGAACCGTTGATGCAGCCATGGTCTAAAATAAACTTTTAGAATGTATTTCTATAATATTACCAAATGGTAAAATCCATCTGCCGTCGGCTGGTGGTTAACTTTGGCCCCTGGATGCAGCCAACGGTTTAGTTTGACTTTAAAACCGTACAGAACCTCATCTCTCCTCCTCCTCCTCCTCCTCCCTCTTTATTCTGCTGTAGTACCCAGTGGAGCACCCAGACAAGTTCCTGAAGTTCGGCATGACCCCGTCCAAGGGCGTGCTGTTCTACGGGCCCCCGGGCTGTGGTAAGACCCTGCTGGCCAAGGCCATCGCCAACGAGTGCCAGGCCAACTTCATCTCCATCAAGGGCCCCGAGCTGCTCACCATGTGGTTCGGAGAGTCCGAGGCCAACGTCAGGGAGATCTTTGACAAGGTAGGGCCCCTGAAGAACCTCCGCTGGGACGGCGGCGTGGTTGCACCCGGGTTTAACCTGCCAGACTTCTGCTCGCAAGCTAGTGAAAGTCAGGGGCAACTCGACCGCCCCGAGGAGCGCAGGAGCCCCGTAACGTACTCGTTACGGGGACCCGATCCTATCTGAGGGAGAACTGGGTCACGTTGGGTTTCCCCGTGGAACTTCTTAATTCAGTGGGACGTTTCTGCCGGCAGCTTTGTTATTGTTTGTGAAGCGTCTGCTTGGTCTTTCCTTAACGCTGTTCATGTTATCACTGGAAGGAGTCCTGAAGACTTTCCCCAGACCCTCTGCAAGTTGGAGGGAGGGGTCATCTTTAGTGGCATGTGGTCAGCTGGACCTCTAAAGGATCCTGTCCCAGCCTTTGTTTGACCCAGTTCTCACACCCTGGGGGTCTTTGTCTCTCTGGTGCGTAGGCTCGCCAGGCCGCCCCGTGCGTGCTGTTCTTTGACGAGCTGGACTCCATAGCCAAGGCCCGCGGCGGCAACGTGGGAGACGGTGGCGGCGCCGCCGACCGCGTCATCAACCAGATCCTGACGGAGATGGACGGCATGTCCAGCAAGAAGAACGTGTTCATCATCGGCGCCACCAACAGACCGGACATCATCGACCCGGCCATCCTGAGACCCGGCCGTCTGGACCAGCTCATCTACATCCCCCTGCCCGACGAGAAGAGCAGGATCAACATCCTGAAGGCCAACCTCCGCAAGAGCCCCATCAGCAAGGTGAGCGGGGCACCTGTCCACACGCCTGTCCACACAGACGCTGGATGTCCCACAGGGACCCATCTGTCCCAGATGGGTCTTCATCCCAGAAGGGGGAGTGGTCACAGCAGCAAGTCCATGACAGTAGAACCTTTAAAAGATAAAAGAAACAACGTTTGAGGAACCTGACGATACATGCTACCTTACTGAAATCCTACGTTATACCAATTTCCATTGGAAAGTGATCTGAATTGTGTGTGACTCCTCAACAGGACGTGGACCTGGACTTCCTGGCCAAGATGACCAACGGGTTCTCCGGCGCCGACCTCACAGAGATCTGCCAGCGGGCGTGCAAACTGGCCATCAGGGAGAGCATCGAGAACGAGATCCGCAGGGAGCGAGAGAGACAGACCAACCCGTCCGCCATGGTCAGTACAGGCCTTCCTGAACGGCAGCCTGCAACCCTGACATGAGGACGGCCAGCGCTGACTTCTGTTAAACATCAACTTGCTTGTTGCTCATCACTTAGAAAATCTAGTTTCTTATTTTGAACATCTACGCCTCGTAACAGTGGTGCTAAATGATAACGGGGTAATGTTGGTCGGGGGAACACGGCTCCAGATTGTAAAAGCCCTTCCTCTTCTTCTCCACCCGTGTGGCAGGAGGTGGAGGAGGACGACCCGGTCCCTGAGATCAGGAAGGACCACTTCGAGGAGGCCATGCGCTTCGCCCGTCGCTCCGTCAGCGACAACGACATCCGCAAATACGAGATGTTCGCCCAGACGCTGCAGCAGAGTCGCGGCTTCGGCAGCTTCAGGTACGCGGTGCTGCGGCCCCGGTCCCCCTCACCGTCACCGAGTTGGTTGTGGCGTGAATAACGTTGTCCCTTCTTCCCCGTCCCCACAGGTTTCCCTCCGGCACCGCGGGTGGTACGGGGCCCAGCCAGGGCTCCGGCGGCACCGGCACCGGACCGGTCTTCAATGAAGACAACGACGATGACCTGTACGCATAAGCAAAACACTGCCACTCGGTGGCCTGTACTGGAATCACACCTGTACAAATTCTCACCAGATTCCACATTTTTAGGACTTTGTGCTTTCATGTGTTCTTTTTTGTATGATTTCCCTCGGGTGGAGAAAGCATGTAGCCCATTGGTTTGCTCTGGCTTATATATGGATGGGGGACAGGGTTGGTAATATTGAATGGTGATTGGCTGTGTCAAACACGGGGAGGGGGGAGGTGTTGAGTGGCCTCATTCTCAGTATATCACAATCCTACATGATTGGCTTTAGCGACTGAATTCTATGCTAGACTATAAGTAAAAAAAAAAAGAGAAATAAAACCATATTGCTAAACTTCCTCTTTTTTTAAATAAAAAAAGTAGCATAATGTATTACAAGTTTGTCAAGGTTATGTTGTTGAAAAATAAAATCTCACAAAATGGAGTTGGTATTTGTTTTTATTTCCTGTGTTGGTCTTGATTCTGTGGCTCGTCCGTGGTTCTTCTGTGGCTCGTCCGCGGTTCTTCTGTGGCTCGTCCGCGGTTCTTCTGTGGCTCGTCCGCGGTTCTTCTGTGGCTCGTCCGCGGTTCTTCTGTGGCTCGTCCGCGGTTCTTCTGTGGCTCGTCCGCGGTTCTTCTGTGGCTCGTCCGCGGTTCTTCTGTGGCTCGTCCGCGGTTCTTCTGTGGCTCGTCCGCGGTTCTTCTGTGGCTCGTCCGCGGTTCTTCTGTGGCTCGTCCGTGGTTCTGCTCGCGTCGTACCGGGTCCCTTCGGAGAGACACGGCGTTCACTAATATAACCGTGCTGTTTTCGAGTGTTGTGAAGAAGTCGTGGCCTACAAAGTCGCAGTTGCCCTTTGCAATATGCCTGCAGTAAACCTGAGTCACTTACTTTAGCTGGCTTTAGTTACAGCTAAACTTGTATACGAGCGTATTACATTGTATTGGTTGGATGCGTATGCAATCATTTCTCAATTTATGCTGTAGTTTGTGTTTTATATTGCTAGTTGTGTTAATTCTATTCACTTTGTTTCTGGCTTGAGCTGACGCAACTAAATTTTCTCCGGGATCAGTAACGTAATTTCTGTTTCAACTCTATAGAGATATTGCAGAAAAGTTGGACCATTGATGTCAATGGCCCTGGATTAGTGTTCTCCATGTGTCCAAATGGGACCACTGACGTCAGTGGTATGAAGCAGTACTGCTCACAACATGATGTATGTTTGTACGTCCTGGCACTTAAAAAATAGAATTTAGCATTGTGTAGCATCTTAGCCTAGCTATATTTGTTGAATACGGGGAATGGGTTAAACTAGCAGGTGTAAGCGCTTGGCACTGGTTCTATGAACATCCTTACTGAACTGACAGCGATATATTATTTCTCTTCTGACAAACATACTTATTGTAAGTTGCTTTGGATAAAAGCGTCTACTTAATGTAAATGTAAAATGGTTGATGTAATATCTGCTGGGGGGCCACGAACACAATTGCAGTTCTGCATAATATTTGGTTCAAAGGAAAGATTAAGTGGGCTAAAATCAATGCAGTTCCTTCAGCTGCGCTGGAGTCCTGGTTCAGACGCAGGGTAGTCAGTAGGAGTCCTGGTTCAGATGCAGGGTAGTCAGTAGGAGTCCTGGTTCAAACGCAGGGTAGTCAGTAGGAGTCCTGGTTCAGACTCAGGGTAGTCAGTAGGAGTCCTGGTTCAGATGCAGGGTAGTCAGTAGGAGTCCTGGTTCAGACGCAGGGTAGTCAGTAGGAGTCCTGGTTCAGACTCAGGGTAGTCAGTAGGAGTCCTGGTTCAGATGCAGGGTAGTCAGTAGGAGTCCTGGTTCAAACGCAGGGTAGTCAGTAGGAGTCCTGGTTCAGATGCAGGGTAGTCAGTAGGAGTCCTGGTTCAAACGCAGGGTAGTCAGTAGGAGTCCTGGTTCAGACGCAGGGTAGTCAGTAGGAGTCCTGGTTCAGACTCAGGGTAGTCAGTAGGAGTCCTGGTTCAAACGCAGGGTAGTCAGTAGGAGTCCTGGTTCAGACTCAGGGTAGTCAGTAGGAGTCATGGAAGGGGAAGTGGGGGTGTTCCGCGTCCCTCCACACTCGCTGGCCATCCCTCTGTTGAACACAACCCACAGAGGACATTACTGTCCTGCCAAGAATAAATCTGCTGCCCAGAATGGAGACAGAATATGGCTCCCTCAAAATAACGCATATAGAAGTCATGTTGGCTCTAGCGATTGATATTGTAGAGGTCCAGTTGCCCCAACGTATCCCAGTTTTGACTTCAATAATTGGCTGAAACCACCTGCTCAATATAGACGCACCTCAAAATGTTCCAGTCCCAATGCCACTCCAATAGAACCCCAACACTCATTATATCCACATTTATAATCTGGGCAGAGAAAGCTATTTTGAACGTAGCAGCGAGCTGTCTCGTCCCGCTGTATTCCCCGGAGGTGTCTTGACAGGGGGGTACGGTGACGCACCTCCACAGTGGGAACGATGTTCCGCTCGCTGCGGTCCAAGGACTCGATCTGCTTCATGTCCTCCTCCTCCTCCTCCTCCGACAGACAGAAGTCGGACACCTGTATGTTCTGCTGGATTGTGGATGGGGTGACGCTTTTGGGGACGCCTCTCTGAACGTGCCACCAGTGGCTCATTCAAGACAGCACCTTCAGTTATGGTGTCCGCAGGATCATCCTAGTGGTCAGGCAGGGGTTGACTCCCATCCCAAAGGTTCTAGGTTTGATAGGTCTTCCCTCCTCCACCACCATGTCTCCCAGAGGCAGGTGGAGGTCCTCCCTCCTCCACCACCATGTCTCCCAGAGGCAGGTGGAGGTCCTCCCTCCTCCATCACCATGTCTCCCAGAGGCAGGTGGAGGTAGCCTCCCTCCTCCACCACCATGTCTCCCAGAGGCAGGTGGAGGTCCTCCCTCCTCCACCACCATGTCTCCCAGAGGCAGGTGGAGGTCCTCCCTCCTCCACCACCATGTCTCCTAGAGGCAGGTGGAGGTCCTCCCTCCTCCACCACCATGTCTCCTAGAGGCAGGTGGAGGTCCTCCCTCCTCCACCACCATGTCTCCCAGAGGCAGGTGGAGGTCCTCCCTCCTCCACCACCATGTCTACCAGAGGCAGGTGGAGGTCCTCCCTCCTCCATCACCATGTCTCCCAGAGGCAGGTGGAGGTAGCCTCCCTCCTCCACCACCATGTCTCCCAGAGGCAGGTGGAGGTCCTCCCTCCTCCACCACCATGTCTCCTAGAGGCAGGTGGAGGTCCTCCCTCCTCCACCACCATGTCTCCCTGAGGCAGGTGGAGGTCCTCCCTCCTCCACCACCATGTCTCCCAGAGGCAGGTGGAGGTCCTCCCTCCTCCATCACCATGTCTCCCAGAGGCAGGTGGAGGTAGCCTCCCTCCTCCACCACCATGTCTCCCAGAGGCAGGTGGAGGTCCTTCCTCCTCCACCACCATGTCTACCAGAGGCAGGTGGAGGTCCTCCCTCCTCCACCACCATGTCTCCTAGAGGCAGGTGGAGGTCCTCCCTCCTCCATCACCATGTCTCCCAGAGGCAGGTGGAGGTAGCCTCCCTCCTCCACCACCATGTCTCCCAGAGGCAGGTGGAGGTGACCTCCCTCCTCCATCACCATGTCTCCCAGAGGCAGGTGGAGGTCCTCCCTCCTCCATCACCATGTCTACCAGAGGCAGGTGGAGGTCCTCCCTCCTCCATCACCATGTCTCCTAGAGGCAGGCGGAGGTGGCCTCCGTCCTCCATCACCATGTCTCCCAGAGGCAGGTGGAGGTCGCCATCATTACCTTCCCTGGGCCGACCTCCAGAGCCAGCTCCTCCCACTTCCTGCTCGTTGCCGTAGGCAGCGGCGCAGTCAACATGTCTGTAGCCGCAGTCCAACGCAGCCTTAACCAAACACTATCAGGATGTTTGGAATTATTTGAAGCAAAGAAAATGTTGGTACAAGGTGCTAGTCTGTCCACCTGTCCTGGGCCAGTCTTCCAGGTCCCCAGTCCCACCACAGGCATCGTCTGTCCCGTTGAGAGGGGGGCCATCCACGCCATGTCCAGGCTGACCGGGGGGAGAGAAAGAGAGACAGAGAAAGAAGGAGAGAGAGAGAGGCATGTTCTGTCCTGAGCGTGAGTCACTTAATGGCTGTGTGGGCTTAAACGGTGAAACGACTGACGTCCAAGTCAACCCACCGACGGGCTAGTCACCGTGACCAAGTCACCCCTCTGAATTCACCCACTGTTACAGTACAACAGGGTGCGGGTGCTATGACAAAAGGACTTTAAAGTTATATAAATGACTACCGTGGATTTCAGAAAAGAATTATGTTATCAGTTGATTCTTTTCATGTTTACCCTTGCCGTACGAAAGCACAGTTCAGTAATAAACTCTTTGTGAACCTTGCTGATGTCCCTGAGAAGCTGATGTGGTTTTATATGCATTAGTCAGAGCCGTGTTATTAAAGATAGTTTTATAAAGACCCAGCACAGCTTATCATAACTGTCCTTCATAGCCTGAGAACATAAGAACTTCTTAGTTCTGCTGAAGTTACGGAAATGAAAGTAAGAATCTGTAAATAACCAATACCGTAACACAATCATTACATTATACATGATCGATTTAAGTGGATTAATTAGAAACACGACGAGTATAACAGCAGAGAGATCCTACCTCTGGCAGTCAGACGTTTGTGTGTGTGTGTGTCTGTGTGTGTCAGTTGAGGAAGGGGCCCCTTCATTTTTAAACAGATCGTGGGGGTCAAAGTCCCGTGGTTTGTTTATACGTAATCTGAAGGGATGGAAAACATCCAAACTCAGGACCGAAATAACACGAGAAGTCACCATTCAAACAAGGAAGAGCTGTTACTGGTTTTACCGTCAACTGGTTTTACCATCAGCAACATTGTGCTGCTAACACATGTAACTATTATTATTATTAATAGACGAACAGAAGAAGAGAAAGTAAACAATGAATGCATGAATGAATGAACGAACGAATGAAGATAATGTAGAGTGAAGATAGGGTTTCATCTGAACCACATTACTTTGACTAACGTCTGTGGCTGGTAACCAAGAATTCAATAGGCTGAATCAGTTGACATATTTGGTTTTATTGATGGCCATTTTAAAATGATCCTCTAAACCTTCTGCCGACACACAGAAGCCGTCATGAGTCCTTCAGTATCTTCTCCTCTTCCTCCTCCTTCTCCCACTAGACAGGCGTTTCCCGTTCTCCAAGTCAAACCGTCTCATAGGCCTCTTCACATTATCCACTTCACAGACACCAAGCCAAGTGAAGTGTGATTTTCTGACCGCAACAAACAATCTGTCAGTGTTTTCTATGGCGTAAAAGTGCATTCATCCTCCTTTTCACATACACTGTAAATGTTGTTCCTCAAGGCTGTGCTCAGACACTGTACGTATACAAACAGGTTGTGAGATGCAAGTAGTGTGAATCACTGTGAGTTACAGTAGAGGATTCTTGAGAGCTTTTAGTGCCCCTGCAGGTGAAACAGAGAACAACAGCTGCATTGTTATACAACCTATACTCCTTCCACCAGGTCGTCTATCTACATATATGTACATACATTTATTGTATATACATATATGCAACGTTGAAACAAGAGCCATTATCAAAACACAAGTGGTGGGCTTTCACCAAACCAAAACTAGACTGCAAGGGTCTAGTCTTGGTCCAGAAGACGGTAGCACCAGGACGTGGCGTTTGAACGCCACAGGAACAGAAGACAGATGAGCGTTGAGCCGTGTGGACTTGAATAAATACAAAAGTTAAAGACATTTCAGTTGAAATAATCCTCTGGGTTTACAGGGCTGCGTTAGAAAATGTGTAGCGGTATGATAATCAGGGCGTACTGTCCCTCCTTATGTACAGACATAATGTATGCAAGAGCTGTTTCTTCTCTAACTGATTACAACGCGTACGGTGACTCTATCGTGGCTCCATGGTCAGACTCCATGCGCTGCTCGCAGGAGTCGCTTGCTGTGTATGCATCTATGCCAGCATGTGTGGGCAATAATACTAATAATACTAGAAGTAAGGCACATCAAAGTCCCTCCGGCGGTAAGATGGTGGTTCATTCCTCAGAGCCCAGAACGGAAAGCACCTTCATCGGGTGTGCCAAGACCGCACCGCTGTCGTAGGATTGTCGTTATCAGGTTACCTGACGCAACTGAGATTTGTTAGTGAATACTTCAGGACACTGGGGACTTTGTGTGCACATCAATAATGGCAGCGATTCGAATACACACATAGACTGATGTGAATATCTTGCTAATGTTCTTTTTAAAACTTTGAGAACGCTGAGGTCGCTGTTGCTGGTACACCGAAGGTATAAAGAAGAACAATCCAAATTGAGGCATCCTTGATAAGAGACAATCCTCGAAAGTGTTCCCTTTAAAAAATATCTCACGTGGGTTTGTTCTTCCAGAAAACACACAGCTAGGGGCTGCTGCGTATAAAACAGTCATTTAAAAAATCCGCAGAAACGTCAAGAATTTAGTTAAATTTGCTAAAAGCATCAATTGTGCAGACGCCATCCTTAGCACCACTGCATCCTGGAGTCCGCCTGGTCCCGTGTGAAGAAGTCCTGCTGGACACGAGACGGGGAGGGGGGGGTCTGGGGGTACGGGGCGCGAGACGGGGGGGCGGGGGGTACGGGGCGCGAGACGGGGAGGTCTGGGGGTACGGGGCACGAGACCGGGGGGGTCTGGGGGTACGGGGCACGAGACGGGGGGGTCTGGGGGTACGGGGCACGAGACCGGGGGGTCTGGGGGTACGGGGTGCAAGTCGAAAATGTCATTGGCCTTGTGCAGAGGGTGGAGGAGGTCAGGTGAGGATGGAGATGGGTGGATGGTCCGGTGTGTGTGTTCCTCTGTGTGTTTGTTCCTCTGTGTGTGTGTGTGTGTGTGTGTGTTCCTGTGTGTGTATGTTCCTGTGTGTGTTCCGGTGTGTGTGTTCCTCTGTGTGTGTTCCTCTGTGTGTGTGTTCCGGTGTGTGTGTTCCTGTGTGTGTGTTCCGGTGTGTGTGTGTGCTCCTCTGTGTGTGTTCCTCTGTGTGTTTGTTCCTGTGTGTGTTTGTTCCTGTGTGTGTGTTCCTCTGTGTGTTCCTGTGTGTGTGTTCCTGTGTGTGTTCCTCTGTGTGTGTTCCTCTGTGTGTTTGTTCCTGTGTGTGTGTTCCTCTGTGTGTGTGTTCCTCTGTGTGTTCCTGTGTGTGTGTTCCTCTGTGTGTTCCTGTGTGTGTGTTCCTGTGTGTGTTCCTGTGTGTGTGTTCCGGTGTGTGTGTTCCTCTGTGTGTGTTCCGTGCTCTACGACTGTGGGAGGTGCTGTCTGATGATCTCGCGGGACTGGGGGGGGATCCGGTCGGGGAAGTGGACGGAGAACTCCACGATGAGGTCGCCGCGCTGCGACGGGTTCTTGGGGAAGGGCAGCCCCTCCCCCCGCAGCCGCTTCACCGTGCCCGGCCGGATGATGTCATGGCAGGGCAGCGCGATGACACGCTTGTCCAGAGTGGGGATGCTCACGGTGCAGCCACACAGCGCCTGGCCGGGGGGGGGGGGGGGGGGGGGGGGGGGGAGAGGGAGAGAGGGAGGGAGAGGGAGAGAGATAGAGAGAGGGAGGGAGAGAGAGAGGGAGAGAGGGAGAGCATAGGAGAAAACTGATTAAGATTACAGTACTTTACAATCCCCTGGGGAAATGGTTACAGTCATAAAGATAACAAAACTATAAAAAATACAAAACACAAAAATAAAGTCAGGCAATAAAATACAAACATGTAAAATCTAAATAAATATGCATATATACACCAAGATGTCCATAGAAATGTACAAGGCAGCAGAGGAGTGGAGGAAGAGGAAAGGGTTAAATCAAGCGAGGCCTCGAGTGTTTCAATGACTTCATGTTTCCATGACCGGCATCAATAAAATGTGAACAC
The DNA here is from genome assembly GCA_026745465.1 of Lota lota. Classification (NCBI taxonomy): domain Eukaryota; kingdom Metazoa; phylum Chordata; class Actinopteri; order Gadiformes; family Lotidae; genus Lota; species Lota lota. Next base: position 331,297 of record JACYXH010000010.1, on the reverse strand, counting down.
CATGTTTTGTTAGCTCCCCCCCGCTAATCCTAGACCAACGCTAATAAATGAGTGTGTGAGTGTGAGTGAGTAAGTGAGTGAGTGAGTGAGTGTGCGAGTGAGAGTGAGTGAGTGAGTGAGTGAGTGTGCGAGTGAGAGTGAGTGAGTGAGTGAGTGTGAGTAAGTGAGTGAGGGAGTGAGTGAGTGAGTGAGAGTGTGCGAGCGAGTGAGTGAGTGAGTGAGAGAGTGAGCGAGTGAGTGAGTGAGTGAGTGAGAGAGTGAGCGAGTGAGTGAGTGTGAGTGAGTGAGTGAGTGAGTGAGTGAGTGAGTGTGTGAGCGTGTCCCAGAAACCTCTCTCTACTGTGTTGACAGTGTTCTGAGTGACAGCTGATCTTTGTACTCCTAGCAGATCATCTGTAGACGTTAGGAGGACATCTAAGTACTGTGGAGGACTTGGCAGGGACTCCCCACATAGGAAAGAACACTGCCTTTCTAGTCTTGGTGTACACACAGTTAAATGAAGATCGGAAACTGCCGTCTGTGTGTGTGTGTGTGTGTGTGTGTGTGTGTGTGGTTGGGCCTAGCTCTGAGCACTCCTGATAGCACTGGATGCTAAATTTAGCAGCAGCCTCATCGCAAGAGCAAATGAAGTGAGGCTGGAATTGGCTGAGCTCGTAAATAGTTGGAGGGCTTGTCGGACTTGAAGTTAAAAAAGCAAGCGTGCACATACACACACACACACACACACACATACACACACACACACCGAATAACCCTCTTGAAAATTGACAAACACACACACAAACTCGCACGTGTACACAGAAACAAAGACACACGCACACCCCACACACACCACACACAAACAAACAAACACACAGAATGATCCTCTTGAAAATGGCAGTGCTTGCAGACGGCAGAAACAGAGCGAGTCTGGTGAGAGAGATCACTAGTTCTGTGTCGGTATGAACCCCGGTGGTGGATGTGATGCTTTACTCATTAATACAGTCGATTTATGTGTGAACATAAAATGGTGAAACCAGTAAGGTATAATACTTTTTTAATGAGTCTCTCTGGAGCGTCTTCTCTGTTCCAAGGCAGTAATCTAGCCGTCTGGCCGAGAGCTGCGCCACACACACCGTCTCTTTGGCCAGACATGTTCCTCCTCCTGCTCCCGCCGCCGTCGTCATGACGATAAAGATAGCACGACCCCCTCCCGAGACCCCGTCTCTCATCATCAGTATGAGGACTTTTGGGGTGGTGACTCTAGGAAGGGGGGGGGGGGGGGGTGAGGGGTCATGGTTGGGGAGGACACTATAGG
>JACYXH010000010.1:310000-327500 GCA_026745465.1 Lota lota | reverse complement strand
ACAGAGCAGTGTGTGGTGTACAGAGCAGTGTGTGGTGTACAGAGCAGTGTACAGAGCAGTGTGTGGTGTACAGAGCAGTGTGTGGTGTACAGAGCAGTGTCTGGTGTACAGAGCAGTGTACAGAGCAGTGTGTGGTGTACAGAGCAGTGTGTGGTGTACAGAGCAGTGTGTGGTGTACAGAGCAGTGTACAGAGCAGTGTGTGGTGTACAGAGCAGTGTGTGGTGTACAGTGTGTCTCCAGCAGGCCAGGCAGAGGGAGGTGAGCAGTGTGCTGAGTGAAGCTCAGTCACACAGGGACACCACATTCCTCCGTCCTCAGTGACACCGCAGTGACAGAGACGCTCCACTGCTCCTTATTATATCTCTCACCGAACACTGTACACACACGCACGCACACAGACACACACAGACAGACAGACAGACGTCTCACCTCCTTCAGGGTGATCTTGCAGCTGTGGATGACGTTGGAGCCGTCTCTCTTGAAGTGGGCGTGGCCCTTGTCCTTGAGCACGAAGGCGATGTCCGCGGGGATGTTCTCGGGGGTCTCGTCCCCCTCCTTGGGGAAGGTGATCTTCGTCCCCTCCTTCCAGCCCTTCTTGATGACGATGTTGAGGATCTTGTCCTCGGTGCGCGAGCTCCGGCCGTCGGGGTTCAGCCGGCGCCGGCTGATCTTCATGCGCTTGGTGCAGCCGTGGAAGACCTCCTCCAGGGAGACCCTCAGCTCGTGGACCACCGGGGGGTCCTGGTGCCGCCGGTGCGTCCCCAGGCGGTCCGAATGCCCCCCTCCTCCCCGCCTCCGGCGCCCCTCGCCGGGCGGGAACCCGTTGTTCAGACCCCCCGCCGCGGGGAAGCCGAACTGCCGGCCGAAGTGTCCGAAGGGGTCGTCCTCGTCCGGGTCGGCCCCGTCCTGCTCGCCGTCGGTCCCGGGGTGGTGGTGGTCCCCCCCCCCGCCGCCGTGGAACGGGAAGCCGTTGGGCCGGCCCGGGTGGCCGTGGGTCCGGCTGGACCCGAAGAACACGTCGAAGGGGTTGGAGCCCCCGAAGAAGGAGGCGAAGGTGGCGTGGGGGTCTCCGTGGAAGGTGTAGTGGTAGGTGGAGCCGCCCGGAGCCCCGGAGGCGCCGCTGCCTCCCGTCTTCAGGCCTGGGGGAGAGACGGACGGAGGCATGTTGGAGCTAATGCACTGACGTCCTAATAGCCGCTCCTACCCCCCTCCCCCCCCCCCCACCCACCCCCCCCCCCCCCACCCCCCATTCGGTTCTGAGCAGCAGGGGAGGGGTTCCATGCGCCCTTCAGGGCCAGGCTAGTCTAGTGATTGACGGCCGGGGGTTCAAACCTCAATGTCTGCCATGTATCCTGCATTGCCCCCCCCCCCCCCCCCCCCGCCCCTTAAAGACATGCGTCTCCAAAGATTCCCTGTAAGTCGCTCTGGATGAAAGCCACTGCTAAAGGACGCCATTGTTCGTGTGAATAGTCATGTGAAACCATGTGGGAAGTGACATCACCGAGGACCATATATGGCCATGTGCTTCGAGTTCAAAACACACAGCCACGTCACATGACACATCGGCCCCCGTGAACAAACGTGTGTGCGCACCCCAGCTAGGTGTGTGATGAACGAGCAGCGTGAGCGAGTGGATGTGAAAGCGAGGGGGGGGGGGGGGGGGGGTCTCTGTGCCGGCTGTCTGACAGAACAAACTGCTGGCACAGCGATCACAGAGCATGCATCCTTCCTTTCCGTACGTCTGCGCGCAAAACACACCCACACAAACACCTCAACAGAAACCGCCAACGCATGCCAGCCTGTTGGCACACACACACACGCACACGCACAACAGACCGACACACGGAAAACACACACGCACACGCACAACACACCGACACACGGAAAACACACCAACACACGGAAAACACACCGACACACGGAAAACACAGCTAGCTTCAGGGCCAGCTCACCTTCCTCCCCCAGCTGGTCGTACACCGCCCTCTTCTTGGGGTCGCTGAGCACCTCGTAGGCCTCCGCCACCTCCTTGAACTTGTCCTCGGCGTTGGCGTCCTTGTTCTTGTCGGGGTGGAAGCGCAGCGCCATGCGGCGGTACGCCTTCTTGATCTCCTCCTCGTTGGAGGCCTTGGGGAGCCCCAGGGTCTGGTAGTAGTCCTTGCCCATGGCGGGACGCGCGGTGAGCGGGGACGCCTGGCGCTGGGGTCTCAGGCCCGCTGCTGGGGAGGGACAGAACCGGTCAGGGGGAGACGGGAGACGGTCCTTCCTACGCTGTCTACAGCCGCGGTGAACCCCAGCCCTTCTGGGCCTGTCACCCCATTTTTAGGGCGGGAATAGTCTTGTGAGCCCCACTTGCCTCGGCTCCCTGTAGCGTCTAACCCCGTCTGCCCCAGGCCACGGTGACTAGCCGAACTCCTCTCGGTGCTACACCACAAATCCCTCTGTTTTGCACAAACATGGTGCACATGTTTTAAAACCCTTCTTTTGAATGAAAACGGTAGCGTCCATATCTGTCCCTTATCTCCCTCGACCCCATGATGGGCATCAGGTGACCTGATGCGGGGCCCTCATCCAAGGCTGGGAAACATCGCAGTCTCTTAGTCAAGAGCTCTGCGGGCAGTTCGCTGCCATGGCCACAGACGTCACGTGCTTTCTATTCGGCAGCGCTTGATACGGAGACGTCGTGTTGCGCTACGGTTGGAAAGCACCCGGTGTGAACGCCGGGAGCTCGCTCTTGAAATTGTTGCCATGGGGATGTAGTAGAACATATCGCCCTCCACGGCGGCGAGTAATGGAATTCCCTTCGCCTGCGACGCAGAAGGGCTCGTCATTTCCCCTCGTATTCCTCCGTGTAGGTCAAGGATGAGACCTAGGAATCTTTGGCATCCATCGCGATTTGTGTTCCCCTGAATTTACTATCAAATGATATTTGGATCATTTAGAGCTCTGCTGCTGCAATGTTTGTCCTAAATAACGCAAACGCCGGCGGTCAGACAGAAAAGCGCAGGCGCACGCATCAATCAGGCAGTTCCCTGGACGCTGTTACCGAATGGGCTTTACGAGCCATCATCCTCTGTACACGTGTTTTATTCAATCCGTATCGGTCTTCCCAGGCTATGCAGATATGTAGTCTGGGATTCTATGAATTAGTGTCGCTATGCTGTCCGGGAACGCTGTTAGACAAAGGCATAGCGCCGACCAGTCGAACCAGTTTGGACAGAATATAACCAGTAGCCTACTCTATGTCTGCGCGTCGCCCGGACATCCGCAAGACCATTAACGGCTCAGCGGCACACACGCCGAGAAACTCAACAACGAACATTTTGATACTGGCATATTTGTACCCGATCTAATGTCAGCGAAACAACTGAGAAGCGGTGTTGAAAACCTAGAACCAATTACGCATAACAGAACGACAGAACAGGGAACAATAGAATAAAACCTCAAAAGTCCTACCAGATCTTCTCTTTTTTATTATTATTATCTCGGCGTGAGGAATATCAGATGGCCAACATGGTCCTGCCTCTGGTCCTTCTGTGTGTGTCGGTGTGTCGGCTCATCACAGCGCGCTCCCTCTCTGCCACCCGGTTCCACTCCCGGCGCCTCGTTGCTCACATGACGTCACGAAGCCGGGCGATCACCGACTCTGAAATAGCGGATGACCAACTATCAGCTCCTGACGATTCGCTGGGAAATACGTCCATCTGCGACAGAATTAGACACACACACACACACACACACACACACACACACACACACACACACACACACACACACACACACACACACACACACACACACACACACTGATTGTCAACCGCGACAAGGTTGTGTGTGTGTGTGTGTGTGTGTGTGTGTGTGTGTGTGTGTGTGTGTGTGTGTGTGTGTGTGTAAAGTCACGGGAATGATTTGATTTGTCGTGAAAAGGAATTATAGCAGCTTCACTTCTCAGACTGTCGTCAATCCCAAGAACAGAAAGTTGAGAAGAGGTTGTGAAGACCCACCCACCGCACGAGTTTCACTTTAGCGTTGAACTTCTGATCCATTGCTAACCAATGGATGCGATGAATTTGCCTCGATTAGTTCAAATAAAACCGTTCAATCAAGACGTTCATCAATTAAGTCTTAACAGGACTAACCACATCTCAAAGATGAGGTCATATATCCGTCTACCCAGACCGTATTGGCGTGACGTTATTGTTGACTGTATTAATATATATATTTGAATATATGCTTTGGTATTTAACAAGACAGTAATCCCCTTAAACGATGGCAGGTAACCCAGATGAATGTCCACATGAACACAGGCTTCCTATTGGAGAGTTATTTATTTGAGTCATCCTGTTGATGAAGAGGTGTGAGGTAAAGTGGGTGTCTCAGTGGATGAGTCTGTCTGACACGTCACACACACACACACAAACCACACACACAAACCACACACACAGACACACCACACACACACAGATACACACACACAAACCACACACAGACACACCACACACACAGATACACACACACAACCACACAAACCACACACAGACACACCACACACACACATATACACAGACACACAGATACACACACACAACCACACAAACCACACACAGACACACCACACATATACACAGATACACACACACACACACACACACACACACAACCACACAAACACACACACACACACAACCACACAAACACACCACACACACACATAAACACACAGACACACACACACAGACACACACTTTCACCCTCACCCACTTCCAGGTGAAAGGCAGCAGTGATGATGTGTAGCTAAATACCAGGCCATGTTGTGGGCATGTGTCTCTGGACACTGGACACACAGGGATCTGGTGCAGCTGCAGCAGTGGGCGAGGTCGCCGACTTATGGACCGCGCAGCTGTCCCGTCCCAGCAGCTGGTCATCAGTCCACTGCTATTTATCCCCAGCGCCATGTGTCGGGACATACTGGAGGGCTTAGGGGAAATTGACCACAACGCACTGGCCATCTCATTTCAGTACCAGATGAACAAACCCAACAACGTTTCTTGTTTTTTGAATGTATTGTTTATTAGGAAACAATTTGCAAGTCAGCAATGTTTTTGTAATCTATATTTTAATCATCTCTTGGAATATTGTGAGTGAAGTGGTACACGCTGTCCTCCCTTATCGAGTAGAACTGCAGGCTCTCACCGCACAACGAGAGTCTGTGTGTGTGTGTGTGTGTGTGTGTGTGTGTGTGTGTGTGTGTGTGTGTGTGTGTGTGTGTGCGTCCCACACTCCGGTACAGCGCGGGACACTCATCCACATGGCTCTGCCATGCCGGTGTGTGTGTGTGTGTGTCTCTGTGTGTGCGCAACGCAACAACCGCTCTCGGAACAGAGAATCCTGGAACCCATCGTGCGTATCCATGACAACCACGAGAATCTGCCAGACTGCGTTGTCTTGTGTCTGGTCGGTGAATCCCCGCGTTGCGTCCGAATGCCTCCTAAGGATAAAGACTGTTTGACAAATCTCATGATTTCAACATAAATGCCAGCCAATAAGAGCCAGCTGCCAGTCTCTCACCCACCACCACCACCACCACCACCACCACCACCACCACCACCTGAACTTAAGACAGACGGGCAGCTTGTGTGGTGAGAGACAAACAGACGCTGGCCCAATGGTTACACGTTGGATGGTGGTGGGCATTAGAAGTGTGATGAGAGGAGGAGAGAGAGAGCTAGACAGACCACTGTCTGGTTCTCTGTCTCTCCTCAGTATCCTCAGTTCACCCTGTGTTCTGCAGCCACTCTGCTCCCGCCAGCCAGAGAGGCTGAGATTGTTACCTTAAAAGACACCGTGTTCGTCTCTCCCTCTTAGACATGTTTTGAGATGAGGACACATAAACACGCGCACGCACACATGCACACAATGGCATTCGATGTTTTGTAAGGGATCTAATGGCATCACACTTTCTCTTGGTCACTCACTCATTCACTCACTCACTCACACACACACACACACACCAGAGATTCACTCAGTGAAAGAGTCTCACTGCTATAAGTCATGTTTTCACAACGCTTTCGTTGCTCACGCACATGAAACATTCCTACATTCAGCCATGTCAGCAGGAGCGAAAACACATCGTTATTTCCAATGACAAACTTCATGTATTCGGCTTGGTGTCGCGCTCCCGGTATGTTTACTGTCCTTGTGTTCCGGAGAACCATTCCAAAGCACTGAGTCACACAGAAGTGCTTATTGATTGAACAGTCTCCACTTAGCACAGCGCGCGCACACACTGAAGATTCATTTATACTCCTGCATCGAAGAGCCGCGTCGCTCTCCAAGGGACCGGCGTCGGTCTCCAAGGGACCGGCGTCGGTCTCCAAGGGACCGGCGTCGGTCTCCAAGGGACCGGCGTCGGTCTCCAAGGGACCGGCGTCGCTCAAAGGGGCCACGGCACACAAGTCGAATTCACCTCAGACTGACCCAAGTTCTGAACGGAGAAGGGGGTGTATGATGAACATACAATATGCCTTTACACCTTATGGGGGAAATACATTTGCCAGTTGGTGGGCCGCACACATCTAACTATGTGCGGCAATGAGAGACTTATAACTAATGTGGAAGACACCCCCCGGTGCAGTGGTACAGTCCAAGTGGCACTTATGAAATCCGTGCTTGTGGTTCCCAGATCACATGGTAAGCAGACACAACTCTGAGCTTCTAACTGGCATCCAGCAGGTTTACGTCCCTCGACTAAAGCTCATCCCTTTTGGCCGCACATGAAATGTTTCCCTGTGGCTAAAATGTGGCAACTAAACACACGGTAATCATGGCATACAGACAGGTATTATGTTGTGAGGGTGTGGGGATCTCATTGGCTCAACTGGCGGGCCTGAGACTTGATGCCAGCAGATGATTGGTCAGTGAGGCCTATCAATATGTGGGCTGGACACATCCAAGCCTAGATACTGCAGAGGCTTCTTTCAGCTCAATCTATTGGTAATCAATAAATATGTGCACACAATCCTGTACCGAAGACACGTGACTGGACAGCATTCAAATCTAAAGGCAAAAAAAAAAGAAAAAAGGCATCAATAGTTGTAAAGTAAACACGGAGGGCTGGGGTCATAAAAACAGCATTAGTGCGTAACAACTTGCGTTTCAACTGCTTGTCCCACAGGCTGCAAATAATAGTCCACACATCTTGGCGGCAGTTCCTGCCAAGAAAAAGAGTGAAACATCTGTTCTGATTTCACTGGAGTTTGGTGCAGCTCCAGTTCTGTTCTGAGCAGGATGTGGATTGCACCGAGACAGATAAACATCTCCCCAATCTTCAGAACATCAAAGTGGCGGGGGGGCGGGGGGGGGGGGGGGGGGGGGGGGGGGTCAGGTAGTGTTGCTAGAAGCCTGAGCTGGATCAGCGAATGATGTGAAGGTATCTCAGGTCAGGGTAGAGCAGGTTGGCCAGCAGGGTCAGCGAATGATGTGAAGGCATCTCAGGTCAGGGTAGAGCAGGTTGGCCAGCAGGATCAGCGAATGATGTGAAGGCATCTCAGGTCAGGGTAGAGCAGGTTGGCCAGCAGGGTCAGCGAATGATGTGAAGGCATCTCAGGTCAGGGTAGAGCAGGTTGGCCAGCAGGGTCAGCGAATGATGTGAAGGCATCTCAGGTCAGGGTAGAGCAGGTTGGCCAGCAGGGTCAGCGAATGATGTGAAGGTATCTCAGGTCAGGGTAGAGCAGGTTGGCCAGCAGGGTCAGCGAATGATGTGAAGGCATCTCAGGTCAGGGTAGAGCAGGTTGGCCAGCAGGGTCAGCGAATGATGTGAAGGCATCTCAGGTCAGGGTAGAGCAGGTTGGCCAGCAGGGTCAGCGAATGATGTGAAGGTATCTCAGGTCAGGGTAGAGCAGGTTGGCCAGCAGGGTCAGCGAATGATGTGAAGGTATCTCAGGTCAGGGTAGAGCAGGTTGGCCAGCAGGGTCAGCGAATGATGTGAAGGTATCTCAGGTCAGGGTAGAGCAGGTTGGCCAGCAGGGTCAGCAGCCTGGCCCCGTCTCTCAGACAGTGGCCCGGGTAGCGGATGAACTGGACCGCCTTGTTCACCGTGTCCTCCAGCTCAGCGTACTGCTTACTGCTGGGCAGCGCCTCCAGCGCGGCCAGGGCCTGCCACCAGAACCACGGGCCGGGGTCAGAACATACGGAGATACCACCATCCCCAAAGGGAGATCACACAAACGACGGTGCAAATGTATTTCAAATATTGATCAAATATAAAAATACAAATGGTAATAACTAAAATATATACAGATCTAAAGATGTATTTTCTTTTATAAACTATGGCAGACCATCCCAACAACACAAAGGCTGCGTCGGTGCGTACTTGTTGTTCTTTAGCGGAGAGCTCCAGGTCACCGGTCGGTTGGAGACGCAGCTGGGTCTCTGAGGACACCTGCACTGTGAGGAACACCGCCATGCAGCGCACCAGCACCCTGAACCTGGGACACACAGGGAGCCAGACACGTTGTGTTACCACCAGCACCCTGAACCTGGGACACACAGGGAGCCAGACACGTTGTGTTACCACCAGCAGCACCCTGAACCTGGGACACACAGGGAGCCAGACACGTTGTGTTACCACCCTGAACCTGGGACACACAGGGAGCCAGACACCTTGTGTTACCACCAGCACCCTGAACCTGGGACACACAGGGAGCCAGACACGTTGTGTTACCACCAGCACCCTGAACCTGGGACACACAGGGAGCCAGACACGTTGTGTTACCACCAGCACCCTGAACCTGGGACACACAGGGAGCCAGACACGTTGTGTTACCACCCTGAACCTGGGACACACAGGGAGCCAGACACGTTGTGTTACCACCCTGAACCTGGGACACACAGGGAGCCAGACACGTTGTGTTACCACCCTGAACCTGGGACACACAGGGAGCCAGACACGTTGTGTTACCACCCTGAACCTGGGACACACAGGGAGCCAGACACGTTGTGTTACCACCAGCAGCACCCTGAACCTGGGACACACAGGGAGCCAGACACGTTGTGTTACCACCAGCACCCTGAACCCGTGCTCAGAACACGGACGACGGTCCTGCTACGTCCGCGCTCCCCCACTACGTCTGGGGCGTGCAGCGGGGTCATCCAGGCTTTCACCTTCTCGACCCCACGAAGGACACGTTATCGGGACCAGGTCCAGGGGTCACACACACACACGAGGGTCAGTTCAAAACAAACATAGTTGAAACAGCAACCGGGCGACCGGATCAGGCAGGAGGGCTCGCCTCTCGGCCCGGTCTCAGGAGCGGAGTGTGTCCGGCGCCCTGGGGAGACGACCCCAGACACGGGTTCAGAGGAGGAGGAGCGGCCACCAGAGGAACATACAGCTGCAGAGGAGCGTCTTACCTGTTGGAAACGGGCGAGCGCTTCCCAAGCCCTATGGCCCCCAGCAGCCCGGAGTGGAGCCTCTCCTCCCCCAGCTGGGCCAGCCTGGCCCCCAGCCTCAGGAGGCCCAGGGCCACCCCAGGAGCCTCCCTCTGGGCCGCCTGGGGCTGCAGCTGCTCCGCTGACAGAAGCAGGGCCTTGTGCCACCACAGGATCAGCTTGGCCTCGTCCCCTGGACCGCTGCAGGGAACACGAGCGTGAGCGCAGACTTTAATATGTCGTGGGAATATTGGTGGAGCATTTCATTAACGCTGACGGGGAGAACGAGAAGCGTGCTCCGTGGTTCAGACCGAGTCAATCACAGTTCTGATTAATAATCTTGGCTGGAAGGAGGAGAACAACTATAAGAGGATGTGCGGTCTGGAGTGGCAAGACCGACCTAGGGTAGACCTGATTGGTCCACGAACTGAGAAGAGCCAATGTCCTCCGGTCATTGGCCGCCGTGTGTTCCGTGTTGAGCCGCTGCAGGACGAACGCGTACAGGGTCAGAAAGCAGCCTCCCGATTGGCTCTCGGACAGGAAGTCCTCCATGGTGAGCTCAGGCACCTGCAGGGACGCCAACACGGGACCCCAGCCTACAGACTCCTCCTCCGCTGAAAGAGGGGTCGGAGAACGTTGACAAGAGGAGCGTTCAGAAGCCGTCACCGTGGACGGCGTGACGACACCCCCCCCCCCCCCCCCCCGTGACGTCAGCGTACCGTGGTCGAAGTAGGCCGCGATGCAGGCCTCCATGATGCGGGTCATGTGACGCACCGAGGCCAGCGACTGGGAGCACGCCGTGAGGAGCGGCAGGATGGGGAACGCCCGCGCCTTCCTGTCCAGCCAGGAAATGACATGCGCAGCGAGGGCTTCGCCTGTAGACACGCCCACTCTGTTGTGCAGGGACAGGGCTTCGCTGAACAGGCCGCACAGGGCCATGTGTCTCTGCTCCAGACCCGTCTCTGGGGAGGGGATCGGACCCAAAGCACAGCACCACAAAGTGAAAAAGAAAACCTTTAAGAAGACAATCTGGAAGACCTCCAAAGATTTGAATTGCAAATAAAGGTCAGTTGAGTCAATATCGATTCGCCAAATGAGGTGACATGACGGGGATTGATGAAAGCCCTTGGATTGGCGGTAGGATGCATGTTACGAACGGTCGGTCGGTGGCCAGATTCCCGCCACATTCCCGCCACATTCCCGCCACACACAGTGACCATGACGTCATCGCCGTATTCGACAGCAGTTCACCCGCCAATCCCCAGTTTGCGGTTAGCCTATCGGCGCCTGAAAGTCTCCCTTACCGGGCGGGTTGAACGCGATGACGCTCTCCAGCAGGCTCTCCAGCTGGGCCTTCAGGACGGCCAGGCCGATGCTCCCGCCCTGCTCCAGAGTGACCAGGGACTGGACGCACCAGCAAACACACACCCCTGCTTTCACCGTGGCCTCCTGGGAAACACAGGCAGACACAGAAGGCTGACAGAGGCAGCGGGAGGGAAGAGCAGGACACCGGTTATAACACCCCTCGTACTGCGCTACTGACTGTTGAGGGGCGTCTTGGTAGACTCCCCGTGGTCTCCCCAACCTTTTGGTTTGGCCCGTGACCCCCATTTTTGGGTCACAGAGAATTCTTGCAACCCCAACTTGCATCTGGTTCAGCACCATCAGCACTACGGGGTCAGTGTGCTCGTGGTTACGTATCCTTAGGCACGGAGTCTGTTTGTACACACGGAGTGCTTTTACAAGCAGACCTTTCAAACCCTAAAACCCACATTCACTGTAGGAAATATTCGATATGAATCGGGGGCAACTGGAACGTCTAAACCGTAGGGCCGGTGTGTCGGAGTACCGTAGTGCATGTATGGATTTAGAAAACTCCCACTCTCCACATCAGTCGGAGAGTCTGGAACCACAACCGTACCAAGAATAAACAAGAAGTCGCATCGTAATCTGCCGACAGTGCGGGCGTCACTCAATGAAGAATGTACCATCAAATATATAACTGTCTATATCTTATCGTCGTCCCCTGTGGCCCCTGTATGGACATCAGGGGACCCCAAGTGGCCCCGACACCACGGTTGGGACACACTGCGGTAGATAACCGAGCCAAACCCCGGCTCCTCCCATCTCACCCTGTGTGTAGTCCCGTGTGGGCGGGGCCAGAGTCCTGCGGCGCTGCGCAGCGATTGGATCAGCAGCTGGGGGGCGGAGTCAGTACTGAGCAGCAGAGACGGGGGGTAGTGGGTCCCCACGTATCCCATGATGCCCTGGTACGAGGACAGGTCCACTTCATGCCAGGGCAGGGAGGAGGACTGCACCAACAGACTGAGCAGGGGGGAGTCCTGTGGGTCGAACCAAGAGGTAGAACTGTGAGGGGGGAATTCACTCTCAATGGAAATGACTTCAAGGGTGTCGTGGAAAATATGTATTTATCAAAAACCTTTTTTCAAAGATTATTTATTAATTACATCACATGAATTATACAATCTTCTAAACTACACCACTACCTAATTTAATAAGCATTTGCATACAAATCTCTTTGCACCTAGCATTTGCATTTATATCGCCGCTGTAGCCACGAAACGTGATGCTGAACTATGACCCTCTTCCCTACAGGAGTCATGTCCAGCCCGTTGAGCTCTGAAGATGCTCGGTGTCTTCCCATGATCATGCTCCACGGATCCTGCGCCACTAAACCAGCAGACACGACGTGCGGTCAACAAGTCGCGAGGAAGGACCTGTCCTCAAACGGTGGTGAAGGTCTTCACCCCGGTGGACTCACCGGCTGCTTGAGGAGCGTCTCCTCCTTGGTGAGGAGTGCCAGCATGTGGAGCAGGCACACCAGCATGGTGTGAGTGTCGTTCTGCGGCTCCAGGGCGGGGTAGGCCGACGCGGCGTGGGCGGGCGGGGCCTGGAGGTGGTCGCTCAGGACGCTGACCCAGTTCACCCCGCAGAGAACCTCGCCCAAGAACAGGAAGCAGCTCTTAGGGCTTCCTCTCTCCACCTGCACACAGAGTCCTAAGACATAACGCTCTAGAAGGCACACTGGCACTGGAAAAGTACAATCCTTCCACTTGGTTAAAGGTGCTGTAGGGACGATTTAAGAGCTATAATTTGAGTGTTCCCGTTTAGAAATGGCATAGTCATCCATCAGCTGTCAGTGAGTGAAACGCTCTGTGAGAAAATCTGTTGTGGTTTGACTGGTCGTCTGCCTCTGTGTGAGGTTTACATTTCAGACCGCTGCTGGCTAATGTTTGACTTACAACAAAAGCTGTGGTGTTGCTCCACCTAGTTCTGGAAAACAACACCTGGACGTGGTAGAGTAGCCAAGGGAACCTTCAGTGCTTTCTAAAGTCTGCACCACCAGCAGTGGCTCCACAGTGAAGGTGTAGGAGGTGTAGGTGAAGGTGTAGGTGAAGGTGTAGGTGTAGGTGTAGGTGTAGGTGTAAGGTGTAGGTGAAGGTGTAGGTGAAGGTGTAGGTGTAGGTGTAGGTGAAGGTGTAGGTGAAGGTGTAGGTGTAGGTGAAGGTGAAGGTGTAAGTGTAGGTGAAGGTGTAGGGGAAGGTGTAGGTGTAGGTGTAGCTGTAGGTAAAGGTGTAGGTGAAGGTGTAGGTGAAGGTGTAGGTGAAGGTGTAGGTGTAGGTGTAGGTGAAGGTGTAGGTGAAGGTGAAGGTGTAGGTGTAGGTGAAGGTGTAGGGGAAGGTGTAGGTGTAGGTGTAGGTCAGGGTGCCCTACCTTGAACAGCTGCTCCATGAGCTGGGTGTCTGGGTGCAGGTGTGCCCAGGGCAGGCTGCGCAGGTGTGTGTGGTACAGGTAGAGCAGGTACTCTGGGGTGCGGGGGGAAGTGCAGCACTCGCAGTACTTCATCATGCACAGCCACAGCGCCCCCCTCTGGCCAGGCAGCAAGCGCTCTGGAAACACACACACACACACACACACCCGCACACATGCGCACACAGACGCACGCACACAAACACACACACACATGCATACACACGCACACAAACACACACACGGGCACGCACACACACACAATCACACACACGGGTGCGCACACACACAAACACAGGCACGCACGCACACACACACACACACAGACACACGCCAAATGCACGCACGCACGCACACACAATCAAATGTCAGGGACAGCAGCATCTCTAGTGAAACACTAATTGCCCAATTACTGTTGCATAAAAGGGCAACCTCAAATGAGGTCATCGTGGGCTGTAACCATGGGGACAACACCTCCCCCTCCTTTACCCTTTAAGGATTTTGCCCATGGGTACGTTTAGACAGAACTTGACTTTGGATCCCGTGTGACATCAGCAGGGGGACTGACCTCTGAACTTGGAGTGCAGCGTGTCGGTGAGCTGGGCGTACAGGCCCACCAGGCGGCCCGCAGCACCAGCATCCGTCTCCAGCCAGGGGTAACACCTGGGGTTACTAGGGAACAGCATCAGCACCGTGAGAGGGTGACTCACTCACTGGCACCTGGCGGCCTTGTGTATAGAACGCAGAGCGGGGGTCGATGGATCGGGTATCTTGGGGGTATCTTGCCATAAACTAGAGGTCTGTCGGCAGACCCCTCTCCCCGGAAAAAGCACCCTGACCCGGGCATCCCCTCCCCGTTCTAGCTGCTCTCACGGTTGGTTCAGATCCATGTCTTGTTTCAAATGGACTGATCCATTGAGCGGGACAGTCAAGGGATATTCTCGGGTAGAACATATTTCGACCCGTGAAGACCTCTACCCTAAACACGGGTTCTGATAAACAGTAGTACGACAGACAGCAGGACACACAAGCAGCCTCTTTACCTGGTGTCCTCGGTGTCCAGAGGGAAGATCCAGGGCTTGAACAAACCCACTATCTTACTGTGCACGGAGTTCACCGCTGGAAACAACAACACAACACATGTTTGAAAAAACAACAACGTTCCCCTTGAAAGACTCCAGCAGCCATCCACACGTAGATCAAGTAAAGTAGAACTTTATTGATCAGATGGGAGCCACTGCAGCAAGTACAGGACAGATACAATAAAAAGAGATGAAAACAAGAAAACGACACAAAATAGACAGAAAACATGTCTTTACACACAATCCTTGGACTACAAACGTAGATGCAAACAGGAGAAGAAGAGAGGTGTTGGTCGGGATAGGAGTGAGTCAGTCAAACCTTTACTTTGATAGTGGTTTGGTCTGCGGGGGGGTGGGGTGGGGGGGGGGGGGGGGGGGGGTTGGACAGACATTTACCTCTCAGGACCGTAGCGCTGCCCACGGGCTCTCTGGAGCAGCTGCTGAGCTGCGTGTTCACCAGACAGCTCCCCAGGTGACCCCAGAAGGTCACCACGTCACCGATGTAGGGGGTCCACGCCGAGTAGAGGCCGAAGGTCCGCAGGTCCGCCTTACTGAGGCGGCCGCGCAGGAAGTAATCGCTCAGCCAGTCCACCGTCTCAGCCGCCTGTTAGCGTCCCACAGAGGGGACGTTACCCAGTGTGTGTTAGCGTCCCTCAGAGGGGACGTTACCCTGTGTGTGTTAGCGTCCCTCAGAGGGGACGTTACCCTGTGTGTGTTAGCGTCCCTCAGAGGGGACGTTACCCTGTGTGTGGTAGCGTCCCACAGAGGGGACGTTACCCAGTGTGTGTTAGCGTCCCACAGAGGGGACGTTACCCTGTGTGTGTTAGCGTCCCTCAGAGGGGACGTTTTTGAGTGCCTATTGGATACGTATCGCGATTCTGTAAAGATTGCCAGACGGTATGACGCTTTTTAAAACTAACATTGTGTTTTTATGTTCTAATTCTATCTCTTTTTATATATATATATTCTTTCACTATTGTATAATTTCTAACACATTACACTTGTATTGCCACTATATATCTATCGTGTGGGCTTAGTAACACTTGTGATGTACTTGTATGATGCTCCATAGACTGGATCTCCTCACCTGCTGGGGGGAGAGGCTGACGGAGGTCCTGTAGTGGGAGGCGGGGGAGCCCATCGCCGGGCCCTGGGAGTCCCCCCCGCTGGCCGCTGGTTCCGCTGGGCCCCTGGTGGTCCGGGGCGGGGGCAGACATCCCAGCAGGCGGAGGGTCACCTTCCAGCACTCAGGGGACAGCAGCTGGTCCGAGGAGCCTGGGGGAGGCGGGGGGGGGGGAGACGGGGGGGGGAGAGGCAGGGGACACAAGACCGTGTTGGCGCTGCCCAGACGTTCGAGGAGGACTCGTGCTTCACAACACGCAACACCGCACACTGCAACACCGCACACTGCAACACCGCACACTGCAACACCGCACACTGCAACACCGCACACTGCAACACCGCACACTGCAACACCGCACACTGCAACACCGCACACTGCAACACCGCACACTGCAACACCGCACACTGCAGTGCGAGGCAAGTGCATTCTTGTACAGCCCTTAAGTCACACTTACAGTCTCACTGGGCTTCACAGACCCCATCATAAGACCCCCACCCCCCACCCCCCCCCAACCCTAAAGCCCAGAGCACAGCAGTGTCGGGACGGATGAAAAATAGACTCGAGTTTGTTCGAAGCGAGCGGGAAATAAGACCCAGCCCCGGTACATTGGGGCGTGCGTCGCTCCGTCTGAACAACGGGACATTTGTTTCGGGGGTCGCAGGTCAAATGAGAGCAAACTGCTCACTGTTGATGAGCAGGCGCAGGCCGTCGCTGTAGTGGTCGGGGAAGTGGTGGCGCAGCAGCTTGGCCCAGTGTCCCGTCAACAGGTGGAAGGGGGTCAGCAGGCCCGGCTCGGGGTCCGGTCCACACACACACAGGGCTCCGTGGACCAGCTCCAGCAGACGGCCCCTCTCGGAGAAGGACGGCTGGGCCTCGCTCAGCCACTGGGGCAAGTCGAACTGGAGAGACGCCGGGGGGGGTAGAGAGAGAGCAGCAGGTCAGCTAGGGGGATCTAGTAGTGTATGGATGAATGAATCCTCCGATTCATTCCGTTGCATCGGATTGTGATTTATTTTGTTCGTTTAGGTATTGGGTGTGGGGACTGGGCATCCACAGGGATGTGTTTAAGAGTGTGTGCATGTCTAGTGCCCGTTTTCACCTGTGGATTAGACACCTGATAACCGCCTTATTCACCTAGCGGCCATCTTGGTTCCACCTTGGTTCTAAGCGCTAGCTAGCCGTGTGGAAGCTGAATGGGGAACTCCGCGGTCAGTTAGCTAGCGTTTAGCGCTAAGGAAGCAGCTAGGTGGAAAAGGCCCAGGTACCCACCTTGGTGAGCAGCATGAAGATGACGTCAGCGCTGTCGGGGTGAAGTGATGTCACCACGTCCTGGTAGAGGGAGACGACCTGATTGGGTGCAGCGTTGGGGGTGAAGAAAGGGGAGATGAGGGGGCACAGGCGTCTCTGCTCCAAGATGGCCGTCAGCACGCGACTGCACTCGGCTGCCGTTCCCTGGATGAACACCTGCACACACACGCACACACACACACACATTTTGAAAGGCTTTATCTGAATTCAGAAATGACATCATTTCCATAATATTTGCAGAGGTTAAGTAAGACCCTAACAGCTAGCTAGTGTACATGTCTCAGGCTAGCGAATATAAGAGCTATAATCCCACACATAGTTGGTTAAAGGGACCTGGTTTACCTGTCCCAGGATCTCCACGCAGGAGGACAGGTATTGGCGCGTGGGCGGGTGGCGCAGCGTGTCCGCACACACAAACGACACCACCTGGTAGAAGGCGCACACCCCCACCTGCTGCACCGCAGGGCTCTGCTGCACCTTGTACAAGTTCACCAGGGCCCTGCAAACACACCATGTACATGTTCACCAGGGCCCTGCAAACACACCATGTACATGATCACCAGGGCCCTGCAAACACACCATGTACAAGTTCACCAGGGCCCTGCAAACACACCATGTACATGATCACCAGGGCCCTGCAAACACACCATGTACATGATCACCAGGGCCCTGCAAACACACCATGTACATGATCACCAGGGCCCTGCAAACACACCATGTACATGATCACCAGGGCCCTGCAAACACACCATGTACATGATCACCAGGGCCCTGCAAACACACCATGTA
>JACYXH010000010.1:287500-305000 GCA_026745465.1 Lota lota | reverse complement strand
CTTCTGTGTGTGTGTGTGTATGTGTATGTGTGTGTGTGTGTGTGTGTGTGTGTGTGTGTGTGTGTGTGTGTGTGTGTGTGTGTGTGTGTGTATCTCACATACCCATACTCGGGTCCGGGCTGTCTCAGGTAGAGCTGTAGGAACCTCTGCCACACCAGGGGCAGCAGCGGGTGGTCCGGGGGCGTGGCCAAGGCCTGGTGGGCCCAGCGGTACACCTGCAGCCTCTCCAGGGACGGAGCGACGGGCAGCTTCAGACGCTGCTGCGCCTTCTGCACCACACCAGGACACACCGTGCATCACTAGCCTCGCCAGACACACCATGCATCACTAGCCACGCCGCGCCAGACACACCGTGCATCACTAGCCTCACCTCGCCAGACACACCGTGCATCACTAGCCTCGCCAGACACACCGTGCATCACTAGCCACGCCGCGCCAGACACACTCTGCATCACTAGCCGCGCCAGACACACTCTGCATATTGTGTGTACCTTGAGTACACACACAGTACACACACAGTACCAATACACGTATATAGAATAGAGATGTAAAGGAGTATTGTGTGTACCTTGAGCGCCTGGTCGGCAGACAGGTTGGGGTCTGACACCAGCTCATGTTCCACACAGCGTCGGAGCTGAGAGTCCTCCTCAAACAAGCGCTCCATGTTCAGCACTAGCCAGGCGAACCACACCTGCCAACACACACACACACACACACAAACACAGTCAGTAAGGGTGGCACGATGGTGCAGTGGTTAGCACTGCTCACAGTAGAAGGTACCGGTTTCAACCAGCTGGGACCTTTCTGCGTGGAGCATGTACGCTCCCCCCGTGTTCACGTGGCTTTCCTCCCACACCAAAAGACATTCGTGTCGGGTTGATCCTCCTGCCACTGCCCTTGAGCAAGGCACTGGCACTAACCTGGGGCGAGTCCCTGGGCGCTGCACCGTGGCTGCCCACGGCTCCCAGAGATGTGGGTTGGAGACCCCGTCATACAAAGACAGCATGCGCAGACACACAGGGTTGATAGGCGTCCATCTCAGCCTGTCAACATGATTCAGTGTTGTCAGGGACTCTCACCTCCCCACTCATGGATTGGCCCTCAATGAAGGAAGGGGTGGCGCTTCCGGAAATCCAGCCAACCAGCGAGGAGAGCATACCTCGGTTTCCGTGGTAACCCAAGGCATTCTGTGTGACGATGATAGAAAACACGAGAACACGAGCACGTGATGTTCAGATGATGAGTCATCGTCGTCGTTGATGGAAGCCCAGGTGAGGGACCTCATGAGTACAGTATGCTGATACATGGTGGTGGTACAGGAGTACAGTGTGCTGATACATGGTGGTGGTACAGGAGTACAGTGTGCTGATACATGGTGGTGGTACAGGAGTACAGTGTGCTGATACATGGTGGTGGTACAGGAGTACAGTATGCTGATACATGGTGGTGGTACAGGAGTACAGTATGCTGATACATGGTGGTGGTACAGGAGTACAGTGTGCTGATACATGGTGGTGGTACAGGAGTACAGTGTGCTGATACATGGTGGTGGTACAGGAGTACAGTGTGCTGATACATGGTGGTGGTACAGGAGTACAGTATGCTGATACATGGTGGTGGTACAGGAGTACAGTGTGCTGATACATGGTGGTGGTACAGGAGTACAGTTTGCTGTACAGGAGTACAGTATGCTGTACAGTACATGGTACAGGGGTACAGTATGCTGTACAGTACGTGGTACAGGAGTACAGTATGCTGTACAGTACGTGGTACAGGAGTACAGTATGCTGTACAGTACGTGGTACAGGAGTACAGTATGCTGTACAGTACGTGGTACAGGAGTACCTTATGCTGCTCATACAGCAGCTTCTGCACACACTCCTCGTGGTGGTAGATGAAGGCAGCCCGGCAGATCTGGTCCATGAGGAACAGAACCGTCCGGTCCCGGAACCACAGGTTCTGCTGGGTCAGGACGCCCACCCAGAACTCCAGAACCGCCGCTACGCCCACGCGACCAGGCCGTGAACTCTCCATCACGTGGGTCTGAGAGAGGGAGAGACAAACATGCTGAGTGTGGAGGGAAGGACGGGGATGAGCTGCTAGACTTTTCTTAAGACCATTATATCTTTAGGATTTACTATAATCGTTTATCAGACGCTTTTATAAGAGATAAGATACGATGTATATGTAGGTAGGTTGTATCTCTGTGTCTCCTACCTGTGTCTCCTACCTGTGTGTTTCCTACCTGTGTGGAGCCTACCTGTGTGTCTCCTACCTGTGTAGCCTACCTGTGTGTCTCCTACCTGTGTGTAGCCTACCTGTGTATATCCTACCTGTGTGTCTCCTACCTGTCTGTTTCCTACCTGTGTGTCTCCTACCTGTGTGTTTCCTACCTGTGTATATCCTACCTGTGTGTCTCCTACCTGTGTGTTTCCTACCTGTGTGTCTCCTACCTGTGTGTAGCCTACCTGTGTGTTTCCTACCTGTGTGTTTCCTACCTGTGTGTTTCCTACCTGTGTGGAGCCTACCTGTGTGTCTCCTACCTGTGTGTCTCCTACCTGTGTGTAGCCTACCTGTGTGTAGCCTACCTGTGTGTAGCCTACCTGTGTGAGTGAAAGTAAATCTATCTCTTACTATCTCTATTATATCCAGAAAAGCACTGTCTTTCAGATGAGATGTTAAACATGGACACATCTCCCTTTACTCACTATGGACTCTAAAGATCTCAATCCAGCCAGCCAGCTAGCGTTTGGATCCAAGATGGCTGCTAGGGGAATTTAAAGTGGCAGAGTAGTCCTTTGAGAGCTACCTGAATCACACTGTTGAGCAGCCTGACGTTGTCCCCGTAGCATCCCCCGGTGAGCAGGGGCGCCACCCGGTGGGTGACCTGCTGTGTTACGCCCTGAGGACAAACGCTGTCACACTGCAGGAACAACTGGACACAACTCACAAAGCTGGGGGGGGGGGGGGGGGCAGAACAACAACAACAAGGCATTAAACAACCTGCCCGTGTTTAATTGATAGCATAGCTATTGCTAAACTGTGTTTGTTCAAATTCGTGGAACTTGCTGTGAGATTTAGAGAAGCACTTTAGAAAGCACTTATCTATGTGTATGCCCGGGTACCTGCTGTGAGTGTTTGCACTACCATTAACAACTAGAAGAAGAAAACAGCGGTAAGCCTGTATTTCTCATTCCCTCGGCTGAACTCGGTCCTGTGGTTTGAAACTTCGCTGCGTGGCGGTACAACTTCATTGGTTCTCAGACTCACTTGTCGGTAAAAGCGCCTGCTGAAGGCCTAAATGTAAAGGTCAGTATGGCCGGTCAGAGGTCAAAGTTCGGGCCGGGAGCCGTCCTTACTGTGCGTTGTTGAGCAGGTAGAAGGCCAGGTGGTAGGTGGGCGGGAGGACGCTGTCCAGCAGGTGGACCGCAGCCTTCAGGTAGTGAGCCTGGACCAGGCTCTTCAGCAGTAACACCCCCTCCGTGCAGAACTGCTCCAGACTAACACAGAAGGAACACAGGGGGACAATCTGCCTTTCACGTCTGTGCTTCTCAACGGGTCCGGCCTCAAGGGCCCACGTTAAGTCACCACCCAAAAATATGAATGCCAATTAATGCCTTCATGTACTGTTGAAAACACGGAGCGAAGAAATAGCGAAATTTGGGGCTACACTGAATGAAAAAGTAGGCCACTGAAATAGGAATTAACATTGAAACATTAGTTCATGGGCTTCTTTCTAAGGTTTGGCACACTCCGCGGCCCGCTCAGAATCCCCCCTTATGGGTCGCGACCCACCAGTTATAGATCAGGTGTTGGGTGGCGACCCACCAGTTATAGATCATGTGTTGGGTCGCGACCCACCAGTTATAGATCATGTGTTGGGTCGCGACCCACCAGTTATAGATCAGGTGTTGGGTGGCGACCCACCAGTTATAGATCATGTGTTGGGTCGCGACCCACCAGTTATAGATCATGTGTTGGGTCGCGACCCACCAGTTATAGATCAGGTGTTGGGTGGCGACCCACCAGTTATAGATCATGTGTTGGGTCGCGACCCACCAGTTATAGATCATGTGTTGGGTCG
Organism: Lota lota; assembly: GCA_026745465.1. Lineage (NCBI taxonomy): Eukaryota > Metazoa > Chordata > Actinopteri > Gadiformes > Lotidae > Lota > Lota lota. The sequence goes on along the minus strand of JACYXH010000010.1, from coordinate 300,916 downwards.
CGACCCACCAGTTATAGATCATGTGTTGGGTCGCGACCCACCAGTTATAGATCAGGTGTTGGGTCGCGACCCACCAGTTATAGATCATGTGTTGGGTCGCGACCCACCAGTTATAGATCATGTGTTGGGTCGCGACCCACCAGTTATAGATCATGTGTTGGGTCGCGACCCACCAGTTATAGATCATGTGTTGGGTCGCGACCCACCAGTTATAGATCATGTGTTGGGTCGCGACCCACCAGTTATAGATCAGGTGTTGGGTCGCGACCCACCAGTTATAGATCAGGTGTTGGGTCGCGACCCACCAGTTATAGATCATGTGTTGGGTCGCGACCCACCAGTTATAGATCAGGTGTTGGGTCGCGACCCACCAGTTATAGATCATGTGTTGGGTCGCGACCCACCAGTTATAGATCATGTGTTGGGTCGCGACCCACCAGTTATAGATCATGTGTTGGGTCGCGACCCACCAGTTATAGATCATGTGTTGGGTCGCGACCCAGCAGTTATAGATCATGTGTTGGGTCGCGACCCAGCAGTTATAGATCAGGTGTTGGGTCGCGACCCACCAGTTATAGATCATGTGTTGGGTCGCGACCCACCAGTTATAGATCATGTGTTGGGTCGCGACCCACCAGTTATAGATCATGTGTTGGGTCGCGACCCACCAGTTATAGATCATGTGTTGGGTCGCGACCCAGCAGTTATAGATCATGTGTTGGGTCGCGACCCACCAGTTATAGATCAGGTGTTGGGTGGCGACCCACCAGTTATAGATCATGTGTTGGGTCGCGACCCACCAGTTATAGATCAGGTGTTGGGTCGCGACCCACCAGTTATAGATCAGGTGTTGGGTCGCGACCCACCAGTTATAGATCATGTGTTGGGTCGCGACCCACCAGTTATAGATCATGTGTTGGGTCGCGACCCACCAGTTATAGATCATGTGTTGGGTCGCGTCACGCACAGAATTAAGTTTAAGTGTTGCAAACCTGTGGCCCACGGTCGTCATGGCAATGGACAGGTAGCAGCCGATGGGGATCCCGGCCTTTACGGCCCGGAGAACAGAGTGCATGCTGGGGGCGTGTGTGATCTCCGGGGGCGGGCTGGAGGCGGAGCCCGGGGGGGACCACGCGGCCTTGGGATTCTGACTGTTGCCATGGAGCTTGAGCCTTAGCAACATCTGCCACGCCCACAGGCTGAAGGAGGCCTCGGGAGACACGCCCAAACGCAGGACGCTGGCCAGGTAGGACACCTGCGAGAGGAGACGAGGGACTGAGGACTGGTTGTGGGCTGCAGGTCACATGATTGGCTCTCCGCTGTGTTTTAGGTAAGATTTAAGAACCGAGTGGGATTTGTCTGAAAATATCCATCCGTCACCTATTGGGGAGTGAAATTCTCTGTGAGAACATCTGTTGTGGTTGACTGCGTAGCTGCCTCTGTATGAGTCATTTTAGATTTTAGACCAATGGCTAATTTCTGACCAATCAGGGGATCTCTTCCCTGATTGGTTAACAGAATCCATCTCGTCTGTCCATCACAGGTGCGTGCAATCCTCAATGGAGGAGAGACGTAGGGAGGGAGGGAGCAGAGAGGGAGGGGACTTTTTTTGGGGGACTCTCTCTCTCTTCACAACTTTCAAACCTTACCAACAGAAGCTTTAAAGTCCGTAGATAATAAGACCCAGGGGACAGAGGGAGGGCGTACCTGCTTGAGGCCCTCTGAGATGAGGCCTGCGTAGGGTTTGTCTGTGAGGTACTTCTGGTAGGCCTCGGCCACCAGGAGGGCCACCTCACTGTGGAGCGAGGGGGTCAGGGCCAGGGCACCGTCCTGGACCACCAACAGGGTGCTCGTTAGTTTGCAGTGTTAGTATTATTATATCTTTAGGATATATTATAGTCGTTTATCAGACGCTTTTATAAGAGATGAGATAAGATGTATATGTAGGTAGGCTGTATCTGTGTGTAGCCTACCTGTGTGGGGCCTACCTGTGTGGGGCCTACCTGTGTGTGGCCTACCTGTGTGGGGCCTACCTGTGTGGGGCCTACCTGTGTGTAGCCTACCTGTGTGTGGCCTACCTGTGTGGGGCCTACCTGTGTGTGGCCTACCTGTGTGGGGCCTACCTGTGTGGGGCCTACCTGTGTGTGGCCTACCTGTGTGTATCCTACCTGTGTGTGGCCTACCTGTGTGTAGCCTACCTGTGTGTAGCCTACCTGTGTGTGGCCTACCTGTGTGGGACCTACCTGTGTGGGGCCTACCTGTGTGGGGCCTACCTGTGTGTGGCCTACCTGTGTGGGGCCTACCTGTGTGGGGCCTACCTGTGTGTGGCCCCAGTGCAGCCCCTCCAGGACCACGCAGGCCAGCCGGTTCTCCACCGCTGAGAGAGGGTGCTGGAGCAGCCACGCCCCGATCACACACACCTCCTCCGCGCGCGGCTTCCACAGGCACAGAGGCAGCTCCTTACACAGGTACAAGGCCACCTAGACACACACACACACACACCACAGTGACTATCTGCCCTCAATCATAGACTGAGGCTGAGTGTGTGTCTGTGTCCGATGATGTTTATGTGTGTACGTGCGTGCGTGCGGCGTGTGGCGTGTGTGTGTGTGTGTGTGTGTGTGTGTGTGTGTGTGTGTGTGTGTGTGTGTGTGTGTGTGTGTGCGTGCGTGCGTGCGTGCGTGCGTGCGTGCGTGCGTGCGTGCGTGCGTGCGTGCGTGCGTGCGTGCGTGCGTGCGTGCGTGCGTGCGTGCGTGTGTGTGTGTGCGTGTCACACTGTGCGTGGCTGGAGAATAGCCTACCATGCCCACGATCTGAATGGTCTCCCTCAGTCTCTCCAGGACCACGGAGATGACATAGGGATGGGCTGTTGCTATGGCAGCCAGCAACTCTCGGCCCACCTTAGAGTAGGTCTCCCTGGTGGCCACACTGACGTAGGACACCTGGGGAGAGGGGGGAGAGGGGGGAGAGGGGGGAGAGGAGAGACAAAGACGTAGAATAGAATAGAAAAGAAGGGTTAAGTGCTCTTCTGTCTCTCTGCTGCCAAGATGTGGATTTGCTTCAAAGTTGAAAAGTTAGACGCCTGTAGCAGTGAAGGGGAAAACAGCTCGTTGTTCCTGTTGTTTTAAAATCTCTATTCTTGTTCCTGTTGTGTTGTGTCCCTTGTCAAGCACTTTGTATTGCTCAACGAAAAGTGCTCTATAAATACATTTCCATTTGCTTTGTTTTGAATGAAGTGGAGGCGGCTGCACCCGTTTGTTTTTCTCTTACTCTGGGTGCAGCCGCCTCTAGCAGGCGTAGTTAACCCTGTCCCTGTCTCTGCGCCATATACCTGGTAGATGAGGAGGGTGATGGTGTTGATGAAGGTGGGGTCGGAGTGCTGGGTGGGCGTGGCCATGTGTGCCAGTGCGGTGAGAAGAGCGATGCCGTCCGAGCTGTTCACCTCTCCCAGCCAGCTCTCGAAGCGCTCCTGGTGGTCTGGGTCTGAGACGAGGACAGACCAGCCCTGTGTGAAGCCCTTCACCGCGGTTCCACACCCCCTCCAACCCTCAGCCCTCTGAAGGGAAAATCCCCCCCCATCCACTAGACATGCCAGGAACTCGCTGGAGTTATTTTCCTTCAATCCAGAGTATTTACAACATTATCCATCAGAGCTCCGTTCACTGACGGACGACGATAACATTTAACACACAAACGAAACTCGAACAATAGTTCTGAAATCGAACCTACGGCGCCTTTAATGTCAGGTGTGACTACAAGCCGCGCCTTGAGTGGCTGTGTGTGGGCGGTGTGTTTGGGGGCGGGGCGTGCTGGGGTACCTCTGAGGGCCCGCAGACAGGCGTGGGTGTTCTCCGCGGGGCCGAGGGGTCCGGGGCCCGCCGTCTCGGCACACTGCATGGCGTGCAGCACCCTCCACAGCATGGCGCTGGACAGGGTGCCGTAGGGCATCTCGGACATGAACAGCCAGATGCCCAGCCTGCCAGAGAGGGTGAGATGAGAGCGGTCAGGCGGCCGTCGTTTGGCCCTCACGGCAGGAACTAGCCGCGTGCAACAGGAACCGGGTCTGCAGAGCTCACCTCTTGTTTCGGAGGACGTGGACCACGGCTCTGAGGAACAGATGGTCGTACTCCAGCTGCAGCTTCTCCATGGACAGGGAGCGTGCGCCGGAGCTGGACCCTCCACAGCTGCTGGCGTACTGGGCCCAGTGGTCACTGACGTAGCAGACGGTCATCCTGATGGGAGTCGCACAGGGACAGAAGCGCAGGCCGTCAGCGGCCGTCATTCATCCCTTCCCCCGCCGTCGCAGGGCTCATCGAAACAAGGAAAGACTGAAAGCAGCGCAAAGCTGGGGGCGCCGTGGGGGGCTAGTGCGGACCTGATGCTGTGTCCTATCCGTTTGACCAGCTGTCTGTATCTGGCCCGGTTGTACGTCTGCAGGCCGACGGCCAGAACCTCGATGAGCGAGGAGGCAAAAGCGAAGATGCGCATCATCTTCTGGCTGGAGCAGGCCTGGGGGTCGTACACACCTGGAGAGAGAGAGAGGGGGGGAGGGCGAGAGACAGGCTGCTTAGTTGGCACTATATACAATGGTCTAACACAGTGAGTCCCCACTAGGGGGTACAGCTACCCTAGGGGGGTACATGAGCATATTCCAGGGGTACTTGTAAATACTTTGATTTTACTTAGTCTTACCCAAAGAAAAGAAAATTAAGTAACTTGGTATATTTTTGGATTGTTGATCATCGATCAATAAAAGGCCTCAGCCTCTTCCGTCTTTAACACCTAGACAGTTACACTATTCAACAATAATGAGGATGTATGACCATAGTACAGCATTAGCTGAAAGGTGCCGATGAAGAGGTGCTTGAACCGTACTGACGGGGCTGTGGGGGGGGGGGGGGGGGGGGGGTACAGACGACTAAGAGAGGCTGCTAAACACTGGTTCAACCACGGACAAACCGTATGCAGCTCACCCTGCCTGCTGATCCCCAGCATGTGTGAGTAGAGGTGCTGGAAGGGGAACTGGGAGAGCAGGGATATCAGGTCCTCCTCACACAGCAGCAACCAACTGCTGTCTGGGTCCTCGTCCTGGAACACAAGAGAAGCCCAGACGTGACCAGACAGAACTGGAACCTCCGGCCCGTGGGTCTGATACCAAGTTGCACGTGGCCCGACGTGTGGCCTGCTGCCACTCAACCATCATTACCGATCGAAAACTCACAACCATTTGAACATAAACATATGACGTTTTTCATTTAATTTATTTATTTTAAATCGGACTAGGTTACTTATTCAGCAATTTCTACGTCTAAGTGTAAACATGAATCACATATCTTGTCAACAGGGTAGAAAAGTTCTGCCCTGAGCCCTGAGCGAAGTGATTTCAGTCCTGTGGATCATGTGTGGTCACCCACCTCCTCTCCCCCCTCATCTACCAGCGTCCAGTTGCCCGACGCCGGGGCCGCGTCTGCCGAGCTCTGGCTCTCACACGGCCTCATGTGGCCCAGGAACTCTGCCCTGTGTCTGGGGTCAAAGGTCACAAAGGTCACCGAGGTCAGGAGGGAAAAGGAAAAGCATTAAAACGCTTGTTATTGGTTAAATTAAGCTCTCTCCTTGGTCATGTGATCACGCAGATGTTCAACGGGATCGCGGCGGGCGGGGGGGGGGGGGGGGGGAACGTTTAGATCACCTTGCAGGAGACATGAGGATGGTCAGAGCCTTCATGAAATGTTGAACTCCACCGTTCTCGCCCCACACCTCGATCTGAAACACATTAGAACGAGACTCTAGTCAACTCAGATTGGTTTAAAAAGCACATTCCAGGTTGGCAAACCCCGGTTAACTAATGTTCGAAACATATTGTTCTTTTAAGACTTTGCCCTCACGTTAATCAACCTGCATATTGGCCTTTAAAATGACATAGCTTTAACATGTGGGGATATAGGGCCGGTACCAACCTGTAGGAAATTGGCTGCCCACTTTCCCATTCCAGCAGGACAACACAGCAGATGGCACAGTAGATACAGACGCTCCCCAGTGCCACCAAGTTGTAGCAATACCGCCACCTAGTGGTCGGAGGCAAAACCACATTGAAATACATCATCAAATAATTGGCAAGTTGCAACATGGCGAGAGAAAGCATGTAACAGCGAGGCAAGGCAAATGTATTTATACAGCACCCTTCAAACGCAAGGGCATTCAGAGGGCTCTACATGGGCAGGTGTGTGTGTGTGTGTGTGTGTGTGTGTGTGTGTGTGTGTGTGTGTGTGTGTGTGTGTGTGTGTGTGTGTGTGTGTGTGTGTGTGTGTGTGTGTGTGTGTGTGTGTGTTCATACCAGTCTCTCTAGCCAGTGGTGGATGTCGGTCTGAAACTGGGAGTCATCGAGCACCCTCCGCGTGAAGCTGAACAGAACGCCGACGGCCTCCTTCAGGGGCTGGAGCGAGCAGGGCTGAGTGCGACCGTCGCTGCAATCTGACCACAAGTCAAACCCGTTAGCAGTGGCTCGTAGTCAGGGCAGAACCGTATCGTAGTTAGGACAGAACCGTACTGTAGTCAGGGCAGAACCGTACTGTAGTCAGGGCAGAACTGTACTGTAGTCAGGGCAGAACCGTACTGTAGTCAGGGCAGAACCGTACTGTAGTCAGGGCAGAACCGTACTGTAGTCAGGGCAGAACCGTACTGTAGTCAGGGCAGAACCGTACTGTAGTTAGGACAGAACCGTACTGTAGTCAGGGCAGAACCGTATCGTAGTCAGGGCAGAACCGTACTGTAGTCAGGACAGAACCGTACTGTAGTCAGGGCAGAACCGTACTGTAGTCAGGGCAGAACCGTACTGTAATCAGGACAGAACCGTACTGTAGTCAGGGCAGAACCGTATCGTAGTCAGGACAGAACCGTACTGTAGTCAGGACAGAACCGTACCGTAGTCAGGGTTAGGGTTATCGTATCACACGCCCATTCGTCAGGCCTTCACCATGTTTCGAGCGGCCCACCAGACTCCGGGCCATTTAACTTGATTACTTTGGTTGCGTTGATCGATTTCTATATGCATGGGTATGCATCAGTGATACGTAGGCCGTTTCGTTTACAGGAGGGTCAGACTGGGTCTACACAAACGTCGACAAAGTTGTGTTGTGTGTGTTCTGGAACACGTCAGAGTCAGGATCAGAGTTGCTTTTATTACATCTTAACGTACAAGTACGCAAGATTAAGATTCGTAGGCTTGGATCCTCAACGGTCACATAGCAGCATCAATACAAGATCACAATAACAAAGTAAGTAATAAATAATAATAAGTAGCAGCATCAATACAACAATGTGTTCAAGTAGTAGTGGTACCAGCCACGGTGGTAGTGCAATCAATATTACAATAGCGTGCGTGGAGATAAGAGGTGTAGAACATTTCAACACATCTCTTCTTCTGCTTCTTCTTACCGGTCAACAGGCGGTGCAGGTACGACTCCACCTGCAGGCGGGACAGAAGGGCGGTGTAGGCGTGCAGCGCCACCCTCTGGTGCAGCAGCTCGGCGCGCGCTTCCAACAGCCTGCCGAGCTCAGACAGCACGGCCTGGGTGAAGTCTGCCTGCTGGAAGCGGTGGTAGCCGGTCACCTTGGCCTGGTCGCCACAGACGCCCTGGAGGGAAGCAGCGTTTCCATGAGCTTTGCCTCGAGTCGGCCATGCATCACTGGTTTGTCGTGTCTCTGGTTCCTCGGGCTGCACTGCGCTTCTAAGCTCCCAACTACGGTCGGTTCTCCGATCTTTGGTTGGACGTTTCGAAGGTTCTCAACCTCCCTTGTAAGTCGCTTTGGATAAAAGTGTCCGCTAAGTAATACGTTTAATGCTTTCAACTTTTTATATACAATCTTTGTAATATTGGAACATTGAGGTCCGTCTAAATATTACGTTTGGATGGAGACGAGGTGAAATAAGAACATCATGGCTGTCCCCCCGTTCCCACCTGCAGGGTGAGCTGCTCATCTCTGAAGCTCCACAGGCGGTTCTGAGCGCTCTTGCAGTCGGACGACTGCGTGTGCAGCTGCGTGTGCGACTGGGTCAGCTGTCTCCGGCAGCGCCAGTAGTTCTGCAGCAGCTCGGTGAGTTCGTGGCCGTCCTGCCGGGCCATGGAGCAGAAGTGGGCCGTGCACGCCTCCATGCAGCCCAGCCACGCACGCAAGCCCCCGCCCGTCTCCCACACTCCCAGCTGCTCCAGGGAGAAGGCCTGCAGCCCACATTGATAAGGCCCAGGTTTACATTATATAGAAGCCAGGCTTTTACTATATAGTAGTAGTGTAGTAGCAGTGTAGTAGTATAGTAGTAGTGTAGTAGTAGTGTAGTAGTAGTAGTAGTGTAGTAGCAGTGTAGTAGTATAGTAGTAGTGTAGTAGTAGTATAGTAGTAGTATTATAGTAGTAGTGTAGTAGTAGTGTAGTAGTAGTGTTGTAGTAGTAGTATAGTAGTGTAGTAGCAGTGTAGTAGTAGTGTAGTAGTAGTGTAAGTAGTAGTATAGTAGTAGTGTAGTAGTAGTGTAGTAGTAGTAGTGTAGTAGTAGTGTAGTAGTAGTATAGTAGTAGTGTAGTAGTATAGTAGTAGTGTAGTAGTGTAATAGTAGTGTAGTAGTGTAGTAGTAGTTAGTTACTGCAGGTTCACTCTTTCCCCAATAACAAACATGTAGGTTACATGGGGGTTGAAATGCATAGCTCTAGCATTATAGCAGATGTTATAGATGTTATCCCGCAGAAACAAATAATTTCGCTAACTATTTAACTAACTACTTCACTATCGCCCCGACAGTAACACTCTCTTGTAAAAAGTTATTTGTGGTTAGTTGTTTGACAAGTGTCTCGGTGGTCGGTTTACCTCAACCTCAGCGGCTGTCTTGGGTAACTCTGGGTACAGCCTGCTCCTGGGGAGTTCTGCTACAGACCCCAGAGGCTGCAGGCTGGGGGGGGAGGTCTCCTGCTCAGCCAGGGCCAACACCGCCGGCCCTCTCGTCTCGCAGCTCCTGAGGGCCTCCTCGCAGGGCTGCATCGGGGGCCCCTCCTCCGGAGCCGTGAGAGAGGGGTAGAGGGCCGGAGCGCTGGGCACGGCCGGGCTGTCGGCCATCTTGGCCGATAAACAGGACTCGATCCATCTCTGATGACTTGTGCTCCCTGTCTCAGCTCTGAGCTCCTGGCCTCGCGTCTCCACCAGTCCTTCATCTTCGGGTTTCTTTGTTTTCAGCTCAACTTGAGATTCCCGCTCGGATGTGGCGAGGGTAGTTTCTGTAGACAGAGTCAATGTCTGGGGATTACTTGCAGACGCTGTGGATGAGCTCGGCTGAATTTCAGACGGCTGTATTTTGGTAACGTCTGCGGCGGCTGGGGAATGAGCCGAGGCCTGCTCCTCTGTCCCCTGATAGGGCAGGCTGAGGGGGATATCAGAGAACCCAGAACACAGAGCTTCATCTGGGGCCGCTGGCGGAGCTGTAGACCCCTCCTCTGCTTGCCTCTGCTTCTGAGATAGCTGAGAGAGAACACCAGAGGACAGTGAGAAGTTAAAAATCGATGTTGACAGGATCCATTAACGTTTGCCCTAGTTGTGACATGTGAGCAAGAGCACATGATGATGCAGTCAACGGCGAAATTCACTGAGCATTATTTGTTGCAACGGTAATACACGATGCCTGTGGCGAATCACCTGAGACTTTCCACTTGGTTTGGACTTGCTCTTCTTTGGTCGCACTGCCTCCATGTTTGACGGCTTCCTCACGTCACCCCAGATACCGTTCAGATCACGGGCGCATTTGGCAAACTAAATGCAGGCCTGGCGGGAAGAAGTGTCGTCAATGTGGGGTTAGTTGGAAACAACCACAAAGCCATTAAACCCCCCCGCACGCTGGACGGGGTTGTGGTTGCTGGTAGATGCCCAGCCAGCCGTCTGTTCGGTCAAGATAAGCAGCTACTGGCAGGAGGTAAACATGTTTTGGGTCTTCTTTTATTTATTGATTGTATGGCATACATGCGGTCGCTAGATCCCTACAACCTCCTGGTAGGAGAGGAAAACGAAACCTTCGATAGTCGTTACACAACCTGTTACAGCGCTATTGACTCAGGCGAGCTCATTTGCTATATATCTCAGCGTTACAATTGTCAATTTAATAATATGTCAAGAAGCAACGATTACTATAACACTTCCTACCGTCGCTCCCGCTGTCATATCTGCATTCACCGATTAGAGGCAAATGGTCATTTTGCAATAAAAACAAGTCCTCGGATCAGCTGTCATGATGCTGTCATTTGTTTTGTTTTGTTATGGTCCACGAAATCAGCTATCGCGATATCTAATCGCGTTACTACTCCACCTCTCTACGGAGAGCCAGAGGTGCAAACGCCTCGCACAGGGGCTACGGCGCCCCCTATGGGCAGAAAAAACACTCGAACGGAATGAGGAAAATGTGTAATACAATGTTACGGGGCTGTTTTGTGGTTTACTGAGGCCCCTGAGTCCTCCATCTACAACTTTTCAATGTCGATTGTTAAATAAGTCGTTGTGAAAATATATCTATGAATATTATTGCTCAATGATCGAAATACAGCAATGAGAACAAAAAAATAAAGACCACCATTCCAATGAATTTTAATAAACTACAAAAAACAGAGCATACAGTTCGTGTAGGAAGACATTAGTAACATAACTTAATGTTACATACAAAATAATATTCAAATCATAAAGAGCAATAATACAATTTGTAACGTTGTTTTGACCAACACAAAGGCTCAGACACTTGGACAAAACAAACGAAACATTCATGTTAATCACATTTCCCATTAAAAAGTCATCCAGCGTCACAAGCATTGTGGTGGACTCAGCAGAAGTGTTAGAACCTCAGTGATCAACCTCAGCAGAAGTGTTCTGCTGAGGTTTATCTGATGTGGGTCACAAGGCCAGACTTATTATGTTATTAAAGCTGATCATGTGATGTTGAATCAGTGAGCCAATGTTTTATTTAGATACATTTGACTAAGAAAACACTGGTACCATTGTTGTGCGAACACTGGTACCATTGTTGTGCGAACACTGGTACCATTGTTGTGCGAACACTGGTACCATTGTTGTGCGAACACTGGTACCATTGTTGTGCGAACACTGGTACCATTGTTGTGCGAACACTGGTACCATTGTTGTGCGAACACTGGTACCATTGTTGTGCGAACAATGGTACCATTGTTGTGCGAACACTGGTACCATTGTTGTGCGAACAATGGTACCATTGTTGTGCGAACACTGGTACCATTGTTGTGCGAACAATGGCGAATACCAGGTTTGCCACACTGCAGGAATAGACTTAGCAAGCTAAACCACCTGTAACACAAATTGTTGTAGTTCAAAACCACCTGATCTGCACGATGGACACACACAGGTTACATTTCATATGCAATGTTCAAACTGCTCTTTGACAATAAGCCAAGTGGTGGTATTTTAATGTCCACAAAAGATCCCATTGTGCCCACATGACAGCCCCTCAAAATGTATTTGATGTTATTTAATACGTCATATTTATTGCAGTTCTCTATTGTATAACAGAACATTTCAATGCTCCAGTGGGCATTCGTGGTTTCCTTCTGCCCGTTCCCGGTTTTATTTCAACCTCTGAATGAAACCCATCCCATCTTCTCCTTAGTTTGCCCTGTCCCTCGTTCACCTCAGTCTGCTTCTAGGACGTCCCTCGTTCACCTCAGTCTGCTTCTAGGACGTCCCTCGTTCACCTCAGTCTGCTCTAGGACGTCCCTCGTTCACCTCAGTCTGCTTCTAGGACGTCCCTCGTTCACCTCCGTCTGCTCTAGGACGTCCCTCGTTCACCTCCGTCTACTCTAGGACGTCCCTCGTTCACCTCAGTCTGCTCTAGGACGTCCCTCGTTCACCTCAGTCTGCTCTAGGACGTCCCTCGTTCACCTCAGTCTGCTTCTAGGACGTCCCTCGTTCACCTCCGTCTGCTCTAGGACGTCCCTCGTTCACCTCAGTCTGCTCTAGGACGTCCCTCGTTCACCTCAGTCTGCTCTAGGACGTCCCTCGTTCACCTCAGTCTGCTCTAGGACGTCCCTCGTTCACCTCAGTCTGCCTCTAGGACGTCCCTCGTTCACCTCAGTCTGCTCTAGGACGTCCCTCGTTCACCTCAGTCTGCCTCTAGGACGTCCCTCGTTCACCTCAGTCTGCTTCTAGGACGTCCCTCGTTCACCTCAGTCTGCTCTAGGACGTCCCTCGTTCACCTCAGTCTGCTCTAGGATGCCAGGGCAGCACATGGTGTGTCGACCGGGTATACCGGTGGTACACCCTGGGGCCCGGGTCAGAGGTTAAAGGTTAAAGGTCAGCGGTCAGGTGTGTGTTTTAAGGGGTGCTTGGCGAAGGTCCCCTGCGGGGGGGGGGGGGGGGGGGGGGGGGGGCAGCACATGGTGTGTCGACCGGGTACACCATAACCAGTGGTACACCCTGGGGCCCGGGTCAGAGGTTAAAGGTCGGCGGTCAGGTGTGTGTTTTAACGGAGGCTTGGTGAAGGGCTCCCGGGGGGCGTGGTCCAGGGCAGGGTGACCTGCTCGTATATCGGGGGTGGGCGGAGGTGTAGCTCCTCGTCGCGGGCGTAGCCGGCGCTCTCTTGTTCGGCGGACGGCGCGTCTGGGTGCGGGTGGTGCTGGTGGTGCTGGTGCTGGTGGTGCGGGTGGTGCTGGTGGTGCGGGTGGTGTGTGTAGGCCTGGCTCAGCGCCAGGCTGAGGATCTCCGTCTTCTCCTTGTAGAAGCGGAGCTCGACGCCGCGCCGCCGCGCCAGAACCAGCTCCCTCTGGGCCACCTGGAGCTCCTCCGCTAGTCTGCCCGGCGACCGCCGCTCGCGCTTCAGCCAATCCAGAGCCATGCTGCTGCGGAGGAACTCGTCCAGTCCCCGCTTGGTGAAGTAGAAAATCACACTCTGAGAGAGGGAACCAGAAACAACCCGAATGGTTCAATATCAAATGTAGAACGGAAAACTTTATTTATACGTGTGTTGTATACAAAAACATAAGCAATCGCAGTCAGAGAAGGGAACAGAAACAACCCTTATATTTCAATATTCAAATACAGAACGATTTTTTTTGTTTGTTTTTTAACTTTATTTAAACATTTATTCTATACAAATTTGAAAGTTGAAACCCAGGTCTCACTGAACCAGGTGGGCTGAGGGAAGGATGAGATCGTACCCGGCGTGAGCACTGTCTTTCCTTGAGGGATTTCAGAGTCCCGTTCCACTGTAACAGCTGGAACACTGTCATCATCTCCTATGCAGAGAGAGGGGGAGGGAGAGAGGGGGAGAGGGGGAGAGAGAGGAGAGAGGGTGAGAGAGAGAGGGGGAGAGGGGGAGAGAGAGAGAGTGTCAGAGAGGGAGAGAGAGAGGAGAGAGAGAGAGAGGGG
>JACYXH010000010.1:252500-282500 GCA_026745465.1 Lota lota | reverse complement strand
ACAGTGCTTGATTATCTTTCTCAAAAAACAAAACGCTCTGCCTTCCTTTCTTGTGTTATTGTTGCTGACTTTCATGCACTTTATTGCGAGGAACCATTTTGGTTATCAAGGCGTACTCACAGTCTTTGGGGGGTTCGCCAGTCTCACTCTTCAGCAGGTGGGACATCAGGATGCTCTCCTGCATCCCCTCGGAGCTCATCATAGCTGCTCCGGCCGTTCTCACGTCTGCTCTCACGGCCGTCGCTCCGACCCGCTCAGTCCACTCGTCTCTTCACGTCTCTGGCGGGGCGGCCCCAGCAGCTTTCATCGTCCAATCGGACCAGGGCGGCAAGCTGCCACGGAGGAGCTAGTCTCACAACCTCACGCCTCTTGACTCTTCTATGCTTTCCCTCAACTTGTATTCCACCCCCTTCGCTCCGCCCCTCTCTCCCCTCGCTGTGAACATCTCCCTGGTCAGCCCCTCTCTCCCCTCACCTCCCCCCCTCTCCTGTGTGAACATCTCCCTGGTCAGCCCCTCTCTCCCCTCACCTCCCCCCCTCTCCTGTGTGAACATCTCCCTGGTCAGCCCCTCCCTCCCCCCTCTCCTGTGTGAACATCTCCCTGGTCAGCCCCTCCCTCCCCCCTCTCCTGTGTGAACATCTCCCTGGTCAGCCCCTCTCTCCCCAGGGGCCTCTCTTCTGAGGCGGACCACCTTTGTCACCCATCCTGCCAATTAGCTCCAAGGGCCCCTCACTCATTCTACACGCACATGCACACTTGCAAACGCCCGTTTGTCTTTCGCTTGCACTCTCCCTCTCTCACTCACACATACACACACCGAGGTCCTCCACTGGAATGCAGCTTCCCCCCCCCCATCTCTCCTTCCTTTGCACTGTGCAGCTGGCTAATCCCTGAGCAGGGTCCCAGTTAAACTCAGCACTGCCCTGTTGAACCCCTCAGCATGGAACACATTAGCCCCGAGATGATGAAGCTACTAGATAATAAACAGTTCTATACTGGACAAACCATTTATATACCTCCAACATTCACTGCTGAACCTCCTATAGAGGTCTGGGGTGGAGGAGCTTCTGGGGGGGGGGGGGGGGGGGGGGGGGGGGGGGGGGGGGGGGGGGCAGGGCCTTGTGTTGACTGTTCACACACTTGCCTATGCGCTGCGAGGCCGGCGGCGGAGCTCAATCCACCCACTAGGTATGAATGGTCATTGTTCTGCTCTGAATTCAGCCGCTTCTCAAAGCCTCTTACACATTAATGAAGCAAATAGTGAGAAAGGAGAGGTTTCTAAGCGCCCAAGTTCCGCCTTGAGCTACGCAGTGTGTGTGTGTGTGTGTGTGTGTGTGTGTGTGTGTGTGTGTGTGTGTGTGTGTGTGTGTCTGCGCGAAGCAAATCAGCATATGTTTGGGCACCGTTTTGAGGCGAATGGCATTGGTGTGTCAATCCTTCTGCGAGTCGATTGGTTGCAAGGGTGGCTGTGTCCTTCCAGTCAGATGCTTGTCCAATAGTTGACGAGCTTTGTGCCTGTGGCATCTCGCAGAGATGAAAGGTTTCCAAGGGGTTGACCTTGGAATCCACGGGGAACGACATTAGTCCCCCCCCATGAGTAATGAAGTCCGATTTCTGCCATCGCCACATAACAGGAACAATCAGTTTTCGTTTAGTGTAACACATTTTTATTTATTTCAAAACACAATTTATCGTCATGCGGCCACATTTGTATAAATCGTAGTTATTTACAATGCATCTGCTCTTTTTTTGTGCATGTTTTTAAATTGGATGTCACAACACTTCCCACCATTTCTGGTTGTGCCTCGCTAACTCGGACGAATGAACAACGTTCAAACCGATTTCCCCCACCGAGCAGAAGCGGAACCAAAACGACTAAGTCCTTGCTGTCCGTTCTCCCCCCTGGTCCCCCCCCCCATCACCCCCAGAAGGAGTCGCACTCCAGACTGGACTTGATGACCCCGTCGTTCTCTCTCCTGGCTTTGGTTTGCAGGCTGGCCTCTCCCTTCTGCAGGCGCCTCCTCTGAGCAGACTTCTGCTGCTTGCCCAGCTGCCGGCGCACCTTCTGACGGACTACTTCCTGCAAGGCAACCACATGACACATCACGACCTGAAGCATTATACACAGGGTTACCATCGCCACCTGAACCAGTATACACGCAGTGTTACCATCGCCACCTGAACCAGTATACACAGGGTTACCATCGCCACCTGAACCAGTATACACAGTGTAACCATCACGACCTGAACCATTATACACGCAGTGTTACCATCGCCACCTGAACCAGTATACACAGTGTTACCATCGCCACCTGAACCAGTATACACAGTGTTACCATCGCCACCTGAACCAGTATACACAGTGTTACCATCGCCACCTGAACCATTATACACAGTGTTACCATCGCCACCTGAACCAGTATACACAGTGTTACCATCACGACCTGAACCAGTATACACAGTGTTACCATCACGACCTGAAC
The DNA here is from genome assembly GCA_026745465.1 of Lota lota. Taxonomy (NCBI): domain Eukaryota; kingdom Metazoa; phylum Chordata; class Actinopteri; order Gadiformes; family Lotidae; genus Lota; species Lota lota. The sequence continues at coordinate 280,017 of JACYXH010000010.1, read as the reverse complement.
CAGTATACTGTGTTACCATTGCCACCTGAACCAGTATACACTCAGTGTTACAGACACATCACAACCTTGATGATTTCCACGTAAATAACTATTTCTTAGGGTAAGGGATAGCCTTTTTTGTTGTTGCCGTTTTTAGGTTGATCCTGAAGGGGAACGGCACGCAGACACACACACCCCAGGTGTGTTAGTGTGGTAGTGTGTGGTCACTCACCGGCGGTATGGTGGAGCAGCTTCCTGCGCTGCCCACGGTGCCCTCGCTGTCCGTTCTCCTCCGGTGCTCGGCCAGACGCAGAAGGCTGTCTGCGTCTCTGTGAGCACATGAAACAAACGGATCAGTGTTCTCAACGCGGCCACTTACATTAGATGAACCAATATGGTTCCCAAGCACAAAATATAAAGACAGTCAGTGTGGGTGGAGGTTCAGATTTCCGGGTATTCACTGGGCATTTAAGAAAAAGTAAGCACACACATCTTTGAATAATTTGTCAATTTGAATTATTATGGTCAATCTTTTGTTGCATAGAACATTAGCAGTTTCGGCCTCCAACCTGAATGGTTTGAACTCTCTGTTGGAGGCCGACAGGTCTAGCAGCTCCGGACACCCGTCCTCCTCTTCTCCTTGTCCTCCTCCATCGTGCTCCCCTCCAGCCTCTTCCCTCGCCTCCTTCCCTTCTCCCTCGTCAACACTGCCAACCGCCAGCTCCGCCTCCTGCTCCTGCTCCGCCTCCTGCTCCGCCTCCTGCTCCGCCTCCTGCTCCGCCTCTTCTTCTCTGGTCTCATCCTCTTCTGCGTCCCGTGAGTCCGTCTGTGGCGCTCCGAGTTTCAGCCCGTCCAGTTCCAGCATCACATGTTTGTATTCCTCCATGTCAACGCCTTGCACCGCTCCGTTCTCCTCTTTCCCTTCTTCTTCTTCCTCCTCCTCCTCCTCGTCCTCGTCCTCCTCCTCGTCATCCTCGTCCTCTTCCTCGCTGTCCGGCCCAGCGGGGTACAGCAGGGCTCCGTCTCTCTCCAACTCTTTGGTGAACCCGCTGGCGGAGATCTCGACATCCAGACAGCATGACCGCCTACAGCGTACACACGGTTACAACCATACAGTTGATGAATTTGTACCGTTCCCATTTGGTTAGCAAACAGCAGCCTATAAACAGCGAGCCACTGGTTTACAGACAGAGAGCCACTGGTTTACAGAGAGACACTGGTTAACAGACAGAGAGACACTGGTTTACAGAGAGAGACACTGGTTTACAGAGAGACACTGGTTAACAGACAGAGAGACACTGGTTAACAGACAGAGAGACACTGGTTTACAGACAGAGAGACACTGGTTACAGACAGAGAGACAACACATGCTACAGTCACTTAGTCACCTGATGTCTTTGAAGGTCGGGTACAGCTCACTCACGTAGTTGTAACGTTTTGCGAAGAAATCTCGGATGCATTTGACATCTCGGTCAAAGTACCTACAAACCAAAGGTTAAAGAGAGGGAGAGACATAAGGTCACATATACTCTCCTGATATGGCGTACGTCTGTACTGAGAGTGAGACTGACCACTCTGCGTTGTAGTGTGACGTGGAAACCATCTGGGGGAAGTCGATCATGGTCACATGGTCATTGTCGTCCAACATCAGGTTGAACTCATTGAAGTCTCCGTGGATGAGGCCGTGATTGGCCAGCTTGACTATGAGCTCCATGACCTCGCTGTACAGACCAGGTGGATCCTGCAGCTCCCGTATCTGACACCTAGAGGGGGACGTCAAGAGAAAGACCGTCAGTAAATAACCTTGATTTACATTGCCTGGCAACCCAAAACTTCCAATAACAGGTACGCCAAAGCATGCATTTCAACCATAGAGGGCAATAGGAGTCCATATTTACATCTTAGCCTACGTTTTGTTTTAAACGTTTAACTCGAGATTTGGACCCAGATCAATCCATAGCACTAGGATGTACCACACTATATCGCTTCTTATCTCAAACAAGATGCTTCAGGGTTTGGTTTTCCTTTAAGCAGAGAAGGAATGTTCTAGAAAGCGGGTGGTTCGTCTACACACATTGGATATCCGTTGATGAGTTCCATCACCACAGCGTGCCTGTTGTAGTCCACTGGTCTGGGAACAGGGAAGCCTCGCTCATACAACACCTGGGAAGGAGAGACAGATAGCATTAACGCTACAGTCCATTGAAACTACAGATATGGCCGTCGGCTGCCTCCTTCAAATAAACTTTGTTTACAAAGCAACACACGGCGCGTACCAAGGGAAACAACACAACAAAAACAAGAAATAAGTTTGAAATAAAAGTAACGTCAGAATCACAGAGATACATTTGAGAGGCAGGATTACAGGAGGAATATTACCCCTTAGATAGATCACATAGTACTTTCTTAATCCCAGAAGGGAAAGGATGGGATAAGAGAAGGCTAACTAAAAAAGGAATGAATGAGATTTGTCCTTTGTGCTTTACCTTCATGTAGGCATACTCCTTCATGGCGGAGAGGCGAGAGAGGTAGAGCCAGGAGATGTTCTTCCTGTGCTTGTGGTAATCCCTCTTGTTCTTGAGGTTCCTAAAGGACGTTCGCCCCAGTCTGTGAAGCTTCATCGCATACTGCTCCCCTTCTGGACTTGCGACAATGTAAATATCTACAAGGGAATGGGTGTGAGTGTTTATCTCTAGGTCATTGATCACATTTGTCACAGAAAAAAAAGAACAACAACACATTTCTGCACGGTTTCCAGATCTTCTACACAATGTGGTCAAACTGTGTCTTTAACATTGTCATTATAATTGTGTAATTGTTTTATCTTATAGAGTACTGGAGGATATCTAGAACTGTCATTCGGATTGGTAGTTCTTATTGGCTAAGTAACGGTCCCTTGAATGGCCGGTCCATTGGATTGCCTTAACAACTGGGAAACTGTAACTTTCCGTTCAGCATCTCTGGATGTACCTGACTCTTTCCCGACCCCCATCTGGTTGCCCACAGAGAGCAGGACCTCTCTGGCACACATGGTCTTCAGCGCAAGGTAGTCATAGCCCCCATAGTTCAGCCTGTAACCATGCACAGCTGAGGAACACAACAACAACAATTTAATATCTCGAGTCGCACGTCATTGCATTTGGTCCGTCTTGAGCAGATTGTCTGAGTTGTGTTCTAGAATGAAATGCATGCGCTTACTCTTCGTGTGTTCATAGGCCAGCAGTTTGTGTTTCACTAGTTCTCTTAAGATCTTGTTGCAGCCCCCGTGTTTCAGGCTGGCGATGGATGCCAGTAGACTGACGGGAACGATTTCATGGTTTTTCATTCCCATCTCAACCTGCTAACGGAACACACAAACGTTAGATGTGTGGTCATCTATAAATACCAAGACAGGAAATTAGGCTTATCACAGCATAAATGAGAGTGGCTCTTTAAGAGAGTAAAGAGCCAAGACATTACATTAAGAATAAAATACACACAATAATGCAAAAATAAATGTAAACATCATGAGGTAGACATTATTACCAGTATATGCTACATTGTTGAAACTATACATTTTTGACCACCTCTCTTCCTATGTAGCCGTTGTGAATACACACACACACACACACACACACACACACACACACACACACACACACACACACACACACACACACACACACACACACACACACACACACACACACACACACACACACACACACACACACACTAACGTGTTTGATGGTGTACTTGGCTGGGATGGACAGACAGCTACACTCGGTTATTACACGCACACAACGGTGCGTTATAAAGAGACTCACCGCGATCAGGACCCTGAAGTCATCTCGAGATAAATACCTCAGCACTACAACATTTAATTTACCCATGGTTCACACAATCAACCTAACCGCCAAGAGACGTAGTACGTTTGTAACTCAAGAGGCAGCTCCACAATAATCTATAAACACATGTTTCTCAGCCGGAAGTGAAAGGACAGGAAATGACGTGCCCCCGAGCACCGTTTGTGTTTCACGTCAGGACCACGCGTTGAGGACCGGTGTTGTGTTCATTAATTTTTGAGTTAGTTGTGTTACATAATGCGCATATATTTCGACTGCTATCACATCATTCGATTATATAACTAGTATAGAGAAATTCTTCATGGAAAAAAAATCGTGAGTATGACAAATAAGGTAAATGTCATCTCTTTAGTTTAAGTTATTGGATATACTGTAATATATAAAATGCTAAAAACATGCTATTCGCAAACTAACGTAGCTAGTTAGCTAGTAACATGTCTAGTCTCATCATTTTGGGCATAACGAGGCAGAGAGGCTAGCTACTTGCTCTTCACTCCCACCTAGTGGTACATTCCCGCACTCATCTTGACCCGACGAAGACCAATGAACGTAAAAAGATCAATAATACATAAGATATGAAGAAACACATTTTTAGACTCAGTGAGCCAATCATAAAAAAACAACTAAAACGAAATAGGTACCCACCCTAGGCATTGAAACAGATAGTTACACGAGATAAATACAGTCATTTCATGAACTACAATAATGGCACTTACTTAATGTTAGATGTGTGAATATGGATGAATTACATTCCTGAAATGTGAATATACGTACAATAATACACTTTGATTTGTGAATTTGGGACTCATTTTTTGAACCGTATGCTTCCAAAGGATGCCCTGTATATGCCTGCTCTCTGGGGGTGGTGGTGGTGGTGGTGGGATTTACTGGCAGGGCTCTGTTGCCATAGCAGCTGGATTCTGGGCATTCCACAGGCAGGTAGGTTCCAAACAGTGTGAGAGTGTTTACCCCAGACTTCCCTGTGACAGACAGGGCTCTGTTTGGCTCTCAAAACACACACACACACACACACACACACACACACACACACACACACACACACACACACACACACACACACACACACACATATGGTCACACAACACACACACAACACACACCCATATGGTCACACAACACACATATGGTCACACACACACACACTGAGTTCTGCACTTTCAGCCGGTGTTGACTCAGTGGAATTCCTCCATTGGTTTATTTAACGTTGTGCGGTTCAGTGAGTGGCAAAGAGAAGCCAAGTGTGTGTGTGTGTGCGTGTGTGAGTTTGATCATATATGTGTGTTTGTGTTTGTGAGTTTAATCGTGTGTGTGTGTGTGTGAGAGAGAGGGGGATGATCATGTCTATGCATGTGTGAGAGAGCAAGAGAGAGACTGACCATATGTGTGTGTGCGTGTGTGTGCGTGCGTTAGGTGCATACTGTGGATGGTGTGAGTGAGCATATGGGCCTGAATGTATTTGCATAATTGTGCATGTGCATTAAGTAGAAATGTATTTCAGTTATTTCCATGTTGATTTGCTTGTGTGGTGAGCTGGGCTTTCCACATGCTTGTGCCAGTCTGTAACACAAAAAACAAACAACGACACGAAAACAAACCAACAATGAGAATAAGCGACACGGCATTATTCCGCTCACTATGTGTAGTGATGGCTGACAGGCCGGCAGTGTTCGCTGCCTGAGAAGCACAGAGACGTGCTGTTCAACTCCTGAGTGTGTTCATCCTGACTCTATGGCCGCCGCTGCCGGCCCACCTGGACGCGTACCAGAACACGTCCGTAAACACGCGTTTACAAGTTGACAGTCCGGCAGGTGTGTCGGACCTTATGTCATCCCTCGCACGCGTAACGCGCCAGGAACCCGGCCTGGACCGCGCTGTTTCAACCTGACCACGTCATCAGAGGGTTCATTACCCCGCAGGTGAGGCTGCTGGAGTTAGCTTGCGGACGCGCTACAGTGTGTCATCGTCAACTCAGTATAGAAACAAACGACACGGAACAGGCCCATACGAGACAACATATAGCTCAACACATAAACAGACGATTTGAACGATTGCGTAATGTTTTGGAAATGCACATGGATAGAAATCCATCGTGACGGAAGAAGGTGTCGGGAGTTTAGTATCCGCATTGCAGTGGGGAAGAAGCTGCTCTGAAAGCAGGGTTGTCAGGTGGACGTGGACTTCTGGGTATCGTCTGGAAAGCAGCCGTTGGAAGAGGTGGTGAGTATGGAGGGTGCGGCCCAGGATTATCTTCTTTTAACAGCAAGTTTGAGCTGGAGTCAATGCATTGATGGAAGGGATGCAAGTCGATGATTGGCCCTCAGTGCTCTGATCCCAGCTCCTGACGAGTTGCAATTCACCTGTGAGTGACACAGTGTTGTTTTACTGCTACTAAGAGAGAGAGCCACTGCGCTGGTGGTCCTCTGTTGCAGTTCTGCTGGGTGAAGCCAGAGGGCACTGTGACACAGATCGAGAGCTCCTCTCTTTGTCTCCCTCACCGTTTGTTGTGCGTCTGAGGAGAACGCTATGTTGTAGAAATCACATCTCTGCTTCTCTTTGTGTTTCCCTCGGATGACTCCTGTCCAGTGATCATTTGAAATGTTTTAATTCAATGTAGTGCTTCTAGTTTGTGGTTCACAGTTGAATAGAGCTTGTTTGAGCATTGAACCTTTACTTGTAGAATGAAGAAGTAGAATAAATGAAAGCTATTCCTGAGCAAAGATAATGGTCCTAATGGGCCATACATAATGTGGCTGATTGTACTGATAATATGTATTACGGACCATGAATATACTATTTAATACATACCATCATGTCATACATGCTAGCAATTATATTGACAGTATTCTGAGACTCTGATTATACACACTATAATTACCCCAGTGGTGAGTGGAATATAGTGCAATGGCTATTGTTTTAATGTCTACAGCAGTAAACTGTGTTTTCCACCCTGTTGCTATTCTAAACCATTACTGGAGTGTATGAATTTGAAATAGTATTTCTATGATCATGTGTTGTTCCAGTGTTACTGAGGCGATTCCAGTGAGGTTCCAGTGTTACTGAGGCGATTCCAGTGAGGTTCCAGGGTTACTGAGGCGATTCCAGTGAGGTTCCAGTGTTACTGAGGCGATCCCAGTGAGGTTCCAGTGTTACTGAGGTGATTCCAGTGAGGTTCCAGGGTTACTGAGGCGATTCCAGTGAGGTTCCAGGGTTACTGAGGCGATTCCAGTGAGGTTCCAGTGTTACTGGTGAGGTTCCAGGGTTACTGAGGCGATTCCAGTGAGGTTCCAGTGTTACTGAGGCGATTCCAGTGAGGTTCCAGTGTTACTGAGGCGATTCCAGTGAGGTTCCAGGGTTACTGAGGCGATTCCAGTGAGGTTCCAGGGTTACTGAGGCGATTCCAGTGAGGTTCCAGTGTTACTGAGGCGATTCCAGTGAGGTTCCAGTGTTACTGAGGCGATTCCAGTGAGGTTCCAGGGTTACTGAGGCGATTCCAGTGAGGTTCCAGGGTTACTGGTGAGGTTCCAGGGTTACTGAGGCGATTCCAGTGAGGTTCCAGGGTTACTGAGGCGATTCCAGTGAGGTTCCAGGGTTACTGAGGCGATTCCAGTGAGGTTCCAGGGTTACTGAGGCGATTCCAGTGAGGTTCCAGGGTTACTGAGGCGATTCCAGTGAGGTTCCAGGGTTACTGGTGAGGTTCCAGGGTTACTGAGGCGATTCCAGTGAGGTTCCAGGGTTACTGAGGCGATTCCAGTGAGGTTCCAGTGTTACTGGTGAGGTTCCAGGGTTACTGAGGCGATTCCAGTGAGGTTCCAGTGTTACTGAGGCGATTCCAGTGAGGTTCCAGTGTTACTGAGGCGATTCCAGTGAGGTTCCAGGGTTACTGAGGCGATTCCAGTGAGGTTCCAGTGTTACTGGTGAGGTTCCAGGGTTACTGAGGCGATTCCAGTGAGGTTCCAGTGTTACTGAGGCGATTCCAGTGAGGTTCCAGTGTTACTGAGGCGATTCCAGTGAGGTTCCAGGGTTACTGAGGCGATTCCAGTGAGGTTCCAGTGTTACTGGTGAGGTTCCAGGGTTACTGAGGCGATTCCAGTGAGGTTCCAGTGTTACTGAGGTGATTCCAGTGAGGTTCCAGTGTTACTGAGGCGATTCCAGTGAGGTTCCAGGGTTACTGAGGCGATTCCAGTGAGGTTCCAGTGTTACTGAGGCGATTCCAGTGAGGTTCCAGGGTTACTGAGGCGATTCCAGTGAGGTTCCAGGGTTACTGAGGCGATTCCAGTGAGGTTCCAGTGTTACTGAGGCGATTCCAGTGAGGTTCCAGTGTTACTGAGGCGATTCCAGTGAGGTTCCAATGTTACTGAGGCGATTCCAGTGAGGTTCCAGGGTTACTGAGGCGATTCCAGTGAGGTTCCAGTGTTACTGAGGCGATTCCAGTGAGGTTCCAGTGTTACTGAGGCGATTCCAGTGAGGTTCCAGTGTTACTGAGGCGATTCCAGTGAGGTTCCAGGGTTACTGAGGCGATTCCAGTGAGGTTCCAGGGTTACTGAGGCGATTCCAGTGAGGTTCCAGGGTTACTGAGGCGATTCCAGTGAGGTTCCAGTGTTACTGAGGCGATTCCAGTGAGGTTCCAGTGTTACTGAGGCGATTCCAGTGAGGTTCCAGGGTTACTGAGGCGATTCCAGTGAGGTTCCAGGGTTACTGAGGCGATTCCAGTGAGGTTCCAGGGTTACTGAGGCGATTCCAGTGAGGTTCCAGTGTTACTGAGGCGATTCCAGTGAGGTTCCAGTGTTACTGAGGCGATTCCAGTGAGGTTCCAGGGTTACTGAGGCGATTCCAGTGAGGTTCCAGTGTTACTGAGGCGATTCCAGTGAGGTTCCAGTGTTACTGAGGCGATTCCAGTGAGGTTCCAGTGTTACTGAGGCGATTCCAGTGAGGTTCCAGGGTTACTGAGGCGATTCCAGTGAGGTTCCAGGGTTACTGAGGCGATTCCAGTGAGGTTCCAGTGTTACTGAGGCGATTCCAGTGAGGTTCCAGTGTTACTGAGGCGATTCCAGTGAGGTTCCAGTGTTACTGAGGCGATTCCAGTGAGGTTCCAGGGTTACTGAGGCGATTCCAGTGAGGTTCCAGTGTTACTGGTGAGGTTCCAGGGTTACTGAGGCGATTCCAGTGAGGTTCCAGTGTTACTGAGGCGATTCCAGTGAGGTTCCAGTGTTACTGAGGCGATTCCAGTGAGGTTCCAGGGTTACTGAGGCGATTCCAGTGAGGTTCCAGTGTTACTGGTGAGGTTCCAGGGTTACTGAGGCGATTCAGTGAGGTTCCAGTGTTACTGAGGTGATTCCAGTGAGGTTCCAGTGTTACTGAGGCGATTCCAGTGAGGTTCCAGGGTTACTGAGGCGATTCCAGTGAGGTTCCACGGGTTACTGAGGCGATTCCAGTGAGGTTCCAGGGTTACTGAGGCGATTCCAGTGAGGTTCCAGGGTTTACCTGAGGCGATTCCAGTGAGGTTCCAGGGTTACTGAGGCGATTCAGTGAGGTTCCAGGGTTACTGAGGCGATTCCAGTGAGGTTCCAGTGTTACTGAGGCGATTCCAGTGAGGTTCCAGTGTTACCTGAGTGCGATTCCAGTGAGGTTCCAGTGTTTACAGCGAGGCGATTCCAGTGAGGTTCCAGGGTTAATGAGGCGATTCCACGTGACGGTTCCAGTGTTACTGAGGCGATTCCAGTGAGGTTCCAGTGTTACTGAGGGATTACAGGAGAGGTTTCCAGGGTTTACTGAGGCGATTCCAGTGAGGTTCCAGTTGGTCTACTGGTGAGGTTCCAGTGTTACTGAGGCGACTTCCAGTGAGTTCCAGGGTTACTGAGGCGATTCCAGTGAGGTTCCAGTGTTACTGGTGAGGTTCCAGTGTTACTGAGGCGATTCCAGTGAGGTTCCAGGGTTACTGAGGCGATTCCAGTGAGGTTCCAGTGTTACTGGTGAGGTTCCAGTGTTACTGAGGCGATTCCAGTGAGGTTCCAGTGTTACTGAGGCGATTCCAGTGAGGCAACCGATCCCTACTGTGCACACAGATTTCATTTTCTAGTTTTCTGTTTCTCACTTTTTCCAGACTGCAGGCCCGGACAAAGGGAATCACATGATGAACACTCACTGCACTGATATTTTAAAACAAATTTGTTTTTTATTGGATTAACATGAGATCATGAGATAATTCCACACAGATGGACCTCTTCTAACATCCTGCAGTCCACACAGAAACGTGTCTGTGTTCATCGGGTGTTTAGTGTTGAAGCCCAACATGCTGGGGAAGTCCCCCCACCCCAGAAACATCTTAACCCTTTGGAAAGGGCTGTGGCGCCGTTACCGGGGATACGATCAAAGGGTGAGGCACATGTGCTGCACATGTATTTCAAAGCCAAAAAGAGAACGATTTTGCAGTGGTTCAAAAAGAGAAAGCATTTTGGTAATTTATCTTGTGTGTCTAATAGATTTGATATTTTTAACAGCTGTATTCTATTCATTTCTATGCAACACTTTTCAGGGAATCCACCCTACAGGTCATTTCATTATCTACAAAACACCAATCTTCTGGCCAAAAGTTCATTTGTCATTTTGATCAGTTGATCCAATCTGGTAGAACTAACATTAGACTCCTCCCCCAGGGCTCTATCTGGTAGAACTAACATTAGACTCCTCCCCCAGGGCTCTATCTGGTAGAACTAACATTAGACTCCTCCCCCAGGGCTCTATCTGGTAGAACTAACATTAGACTCCTCCCCCAGGGCTCTATCTGGTAGAACTAACATTAGACTCCTCCCCCAGGGCTCTATCTGGTAGAACTAACATTAGACTCCTCCCCCAGGGCTCTATCTGGTAGAACTAACATTAGACTCCTCCCCCAGGGCTCTATCTGGTAGAACTAACATTAGACTCCTCCCCCAAGGCTCTATCTGGTAGAACTAACATTAGACTCCTCCCCCAGGGCTCTCCCTGGTAGAACTAACATTAAACTCCTCCCCCAGGGCTCTATCTAGTAGAACTAACATTAGACTCCTCCCCCAGGGCTCTATCTAGTAGAACTAACATTAGACTCCTCCCCCAGGGCTCTATTTGTCAGCTGGTCGATTCCGTTCCTTCCTCGGTTTTTAATTTGTTCCCGGTTCATTCCATCAGGCTATGTGACTTGATCCTTGGGCTCCCAGCGATTGTAAATGAAGAGCGTAAAGGCAGGAAGTCCATGACAGGCAGGGCTTAGCCCTCTGGGGCCCTGACATCCAATAACACATGGAGCAGGAGCCGGAGACGGGCCCCTGAGTGCGAGGCTTGCCAGCGCAGGATTAAAGGGCCAGAGTGTGGATCTGTGGACTCATGTGGACCGTAGCTCGGCAGCCATTCCCCAGACAGCCACGTACGGGGGAAGTAGACTGACTTCTCCTTCCATTCTACCACCTCCCAAATGTATGTGTACATTTTTCTCTCTTTTAATTGATGTTCACCCTAATCTAGGCGCTTCCAATTTACGGCGAAGCGAAGCCTTGATTGTGTTTACCCCTCCCCCGTCATCCTCCGGCTGTCCTCCCTTCCCGCTCTCCGTCCGTCAGACGGCGGGGGTGAAAGGTTACGGCTAGGTCCACTCCGCAGAGCGCCGTGTCCTCAGCGGACCGTGGCGAGGATGACGATTCTTTGATGATGAAGGAGGCGGCGTGCAGCACTCGATGACAGTGGGCGCTGGGCAGGGCGGTTGACGGAGGCGCCTCCTCGGTGGTTTGAAGTGAGGCGCTGCGCTACATTTGATCAACGCCGCCAAGCCCTCCGCCCACGCTTGTCCAGGGGCGTTTGAAGAGCGAAATATTCGGCGGTGCCTCGGCCACCTGTCTCCTGGCGTGGAGAGTTCCTTTAAAGGGGCAGTGCCATCTTAAAGGAGGTTAGAGTGAGGCATAGGGGTGAGGCGGTGGGAGAGAGTGTCCAGTGTCCTTCCTGGGGGGTTTGTTTCAGTGCTGGTAATACTGAACTCCGGCCTCCGTGTGTGTGAGGCCACAGTGGCCCCCTGGGCAGACGGCCCAGGGTGAGGCCCTCAAGGTTAGCTTCAGACATCGTATTCCAACACACTGTGTGTGTGTGTGTGTGTGTGTGTGTGTGTGTGTGTGTGTGTGTGTGTGTGTGTGTGTGTGTGTGTGTGTGTGTGTGTGTGTGTGAATCTGTGTTTGACTTTCACTGTAGAGTGTAGAGCCTCCAGGATGACTCCTCTGTCACCCTTTAGAGGGTGTTGTCTACACACACAGATACTCTCACACTCTCAGGTCACACACACACACACACACACGTCTTCCTGAGTATTTAATTGCCTTCTTTTTGTTTTCCAGCAGCGCGAGCTTGAGACGGAAAAAGTTGAATGGCGGCGGGAATCGGAGGAGCTTAGCGGAGTCTCCTGCACAACAACACAGCCTTTGTCCTGGGGTGTCTGTCCAGGGGTGTCTCCGTCCTGGGGTGTCTCCGTCCTGGGGTATCCGTCCTGGGGTGTCTCCGTCCTGGGGTGTCTGTCCTGGGGTGTCTCCGTCCTGGGGTGTCTCCGTCCTGGGGTATCCGTCCTGGGGTGTCTCCGTCCTGGGGTATCCGTCCTGGGGTGTCTCCGTCCTGGGGTGTCTCCGTCCTGGGGTGTCTCCGTCCTGGGGTGTCTCTGTCCTGGGGTATCCGTCCTGGGGTGTCTCCGTCCTGGGGTATCCGTCCTGGGGTGTCTCCGTCCTGGGGTGTCTCCGTCCTGGGGTGTCTCCGTCCTGGGGTGTCTCCGTCCTGGGGTATCCGTCCTGGGGTATCATCTCATGGCTCTGGGCGGCCATCCTGTGTTTGGAAACATCAAATCTGATTAGATTAAACCAGAGGAGAGGAGATCCACTTACCCTGGCTGAACAATGCGGGCTCTCAGGGGCCCGTAAGGCCCGCCGGTGAGCGAGGGGCCCGGGGAGAAACACGAGGCGGCTGGAGGGTCAGCCTGCTTACAGCCCAGGTGATGCAGCTGGAGGGACAGGTACGCACACACACACATGCATGAACGGGCACGCACACACACATGCATGGACGGGCACGCACATGCACATGCACTCACGACATGGATACAGACACATGCACACACATGCACACACACACACAGACACACACGCACACACACAGACACACACACACAGACACACATGCACACACACACACACACACACAGACACACACACGCACACACAATTGCCTCTGGTTGTGTGTACAGAACTGTGATGCATGCTACACGCAGCTTTTACCTGTGTGTGTTTGTGTGTTTTTTCTGAGGAGCTTCTGGTTCCAGGTACAAGTAAACACTATTGTGTGCTGGTACACGGCCTACTGAGTATGTTACAGGTACACAGTGAACAGATGGCCTTTCCACACTTTATTGGAAGCAGGCTGCAAATCTTTCTGTGGGAAATGTTTGAATGTACTTCCTAGCCATGTATTATGTAAATCTGCACTATGTTCACTTTTTTGTACTGCAATCATCAATTTTGTTCCAAAGAACTCTCCAAATTGAATTTATGAGTGTCTAAAAAATGTAACTCCTCCACCGGCGACAGAATATTTCTCTCAAAATCAATTTGCTCTGTGAAGGCAATAAAATCTAATTCTGAACAAAAGTGATGGCTGAAGTGCAAAAAGTTCCACAGTGCATTCGATTTGAATATATTACGTTTAATATCAGAGTAAGACCATATGTGCAGCTTCTCACTACACGCACAGATTTAGGATATAAAAAAAAAACACAGACATATTTGCATGGTACACTCAGCAAACAATTGGTTGGATAGAGATTTATTGGGATGGACGGAGCACATGGTGTGCCAGTACGTGTTGTGTACCCTCATGTGTGTGAATACTCAGCTCTTGTGTGGACCTGACCAGTGTGATTGAGATGTGTGGGTGATGTTCCGACATGGCTCCCCGAATAATAAGGTAGAACATTAATGCAAATGAAAGCTAACGTACACAGACACCTCTCCACGGGACCTTGCAGGGTTGAATAAAGTTTGATCCTAAATCTCATTTAAAGCAGTGGAGACCATCGTTTGTACACAGAGGGTGAACCGAGGCTATAAGCCAGAAGGAAGAGCTGTAGCGATCTGTCTGGCTTTTAGAGTATCGGCATGCAGTTTAATTTTGCTTGTAAGTTGTATTCGTCAAGAAAAAGTAAATATGTGCGTGCGTGTGTGTGTGTGTGTGTCTGTACACTGGAGGCGGCGTGTGTGTGTGCGTGCATGTGTGCGTTCATGTGCATGTGCGTACGTGCCTGAGGAAAAAATGAGTGATGTAACCAAAGCCTTTTTCAGATAATAACATGCCACAGTGATAGAGAGGGCCGCTAACTAATAGGACTTCCTAGATGATCCTCTCCTTCACCCTGTAACACATTAAACACACACACACACACACACACACACACACACACACACACACACACACACACACACACACACACACACACACACACACACACACACACACACACACACACACACACACACACACACACATACACACACACACACACACACACACATCCTCTTTCGCTCTCTCCTGTGTTGCCTGTCACACGGTTAGTAATAGGATCACTGGGAGATAGGCCCTGCATCCGTCAAAGCGAAAGTGCAAGTCTGTGGCTCTCACACAAAGCCCAACGCACATCCTCCACAAGGCTCAGATGGTGATGTGTCACAGGGCCGCCGTGCCGCCCTCTTTATCTCAGACAAAGCTCTCGCAGGCCGCTAGACATCAGCCACATCTCCTGTGTGTTTGTGTCTGCGCGCGTGCATGTGCGTATGTGCACGTGCGTCTGTGGATGCATGTGTGTGTGCGCACGTGCGTATGTGCACGTGCGTATGTGGATGCATGTGCGTGTGTGTGTGCGTATGTGCACGTGCGTATGGATGCATATGTGTGTGTGCGCACGTGCGTATGTGGATGCATGTGTGTGTGTGTGTGCGTACGTGCACGTGCGTATGTGGATGCATGTGTGTGTGTGTACGTGCACGTGCGTATGGATGCATATGTGTGTGTGTGTGCGCACACGTGCGTATGTGGATGCATGTGTGTGTGTGTGTGTGTGTGTGTGCGCACACGTGCGTATGTGGATGCATGTGTGTGTGTGAACGTGCGAGAGCACATCTAAGTGTATCTGTGTGTCGACTTTAACAGCATTAACTCCTGCAAGCGTGAAATGAGCTGGCCCACCGCTATCTGTCTTTAAGAGCAGGGCTGTTAGAGCAGAGGGGCTGAAGTGAACTGATGGATGTTGTTGGCCTGCAGTCTGCACAGGAGATGAACCTGTTAGTCTTAATAGAAGATACACTGGTCTTATGTGGGACTCACAAAGGATCACTGCTTTTCGGCTACATGATATTTCTGCTGCGCTCAGCGAATCGGCACGCTGTCAATGGATGGCTTTTGTGCTACTTGGATGTCTTGTCTTATTTCTTGTTATCTTTCTGTTATTTATTTCACAGTAATAGAGTAAATATTGTATGAATTATTCCTGTGTAATATAATAGCAATGTTGGTACCTCTTCTGTCAAACACGTAGTGGTAAGGTAAGTGGAGTACATCTCATGGCTGAGGTACAGCACTGTGATATTCAGCATGTTCAAACTAAAACTTGAGCCGCATGGTAGAAAGGAACCGTCCATCTTTGTTCTGCTAGCAGCGAGAGCCTCAGCTGACACGTTGATATATGTAAAACAGAATTATTTATCAATCCTGGTGAGCAATCAATACAAAAAGCTGCTTCAAAGGCTTACCACGTCATCTAATCTTCACTAGCAGGGTGGTGTGTGTGTGTGTGTGTGTGTGTGTGTGTGTGTGTGTGTGTGTGTGTGTGTGTGTGTGTGTGTGTGTGTGTGTGTGTGTGTGTGTGTGTGTGTGTGTGTGTGTGTGTGTGTGTGTGTGTGTGTGTGTGTGTGTATACCGGAGACTAAAATATCAAGGCACCATGTGAAAAACAGGTGCTCCCTCTGTCTGGTAGTTTTAATTCTTTCTGTCCCAAGTCTCCTTCCAGTACACTGTGTGGCATGTGGAGTTGCAGAAACACAATACACACACACATACACACATCCGCAAGACCGTGCATCACAGTAATCACACTGCAAGGGATGTTGGGTAATCTGGTTAGCGATGTCAGGAACGTAAATCAACTCCAATCATTCTTGCGTTTTCATTGGGCCCCTCCGGTCACAACGAGACGAGATTGGTCACCCTTTCAGCCAACTGGCTCTCTCGATCCGTCTCAGACTGACCAGTCGTGTTTCAGCAGTAGAGCTTAGTCTGACGCTAAGCATCTTGTATTGCTGCAGATTCAATGGGTGGATTCACATTCAAGCAGGATATATATACTGCTCAAAAAAATAAAGGGAACACTTAAACAACACAATGTAACTCCAAGTGTTCCCTTTATTCTTTTGAGCAGTATATATATATATATATATATATATATATATCCTGCTTGGATATATATATCACAGGCCTTCTGTTGGAAACTTCTGTCCTTTGAAGTCCTTTGGCTCTTTTCTGTTAATGCAAATGAGTTCCCACTTCGTCTCCGACACTTTGAGAGCTGTGCAGTGAGGGAGTCAGCCGTATTCCTACGTCCTCCTCCTCACTGTCCACCCACTACACACACGTCCTCAACTCTTTCTTCTTTTAGTCCTCACGCTGCGCGCGTTCGCTTCCTGCTGCTCTGACAACTAACTTAACTAACATTAACTTAGGAACTTAATGTTAACTTAACTAACATTAACTTAGTAACTTAATGTTAACTTAACTAACATTAACTGACAACGCAGGGCCGTTTCATTTTGCTTACTTTTCTTAATCAAACCATATCCATAATCTTAGTTTGAGTGTGGCTTAAGGGGTGTGGCTCTCGTCTAGTGAGGTGTGTTGTGTGTGTCTTAGCACTAAAGAACTGAATACGTCCGTGTTAAAGAACATTTGCTGATTCATATACCTGGAAAACAGTACACCTAATGCAATGTAGCACATTATAATCTAATCTAATTGTGTGCTTAAGCAGTGGTCTTTTGTTTGTGTGTGTGTGTGTGCGTGTGTGTGTCTGTGTGCGCATGTATGTTTGTGTCGGTGCCAGTGTGTCTGTGCATGTGTGTGTGCGTGTATGTATGTTTGTGTGTGTCGGTGCCAGTGTGTGTGTGTGCGTGTATGTATGTTTGTGTGTGTCGGTGCCAGTGTGTGTGTGTGCGTATGTATGTGCGTGTATGTATGTTTGTGTGTGTCGGTGCCAGTGTGTGTGTGTGCGTATGTATGTATGTATGTTTGTGTGTGTCGGTGCCAGTGTGTGTGTGTGTGCGTATGTATGTATGTATGTTTGTGTGTGTCGGTGCCAGTGTGTGTGTGTGCGTGTCTGTGTGCGTGTCTGTGTCTCTCCGAGCGCGTGACTGAAGGGGGGGACTCTGTAGAGACCGACTGCGAGGCGTGTCACTCTATCGCCATGACTCCCAAACAGTGCCTAACAAAAGTCCGGGGCGGCGCGTTGGCCATAAATTAACGGTTGCATCAGCCGCTCTCCTTCAAGGCAAGGTAACCAATTAGTCTGACCTTCAACCCTCACGTCCCCCCCCCCCCCCCCCCCCCCCCCCCCCCGATAACGGCCTGTTGGCTCCCCTTTCCACAGCAACACACGGTATGTGTTATATGTGATGGGGAAGGCAATACCATGCTTATTATGGGATGCGTATTGTGCTTCCCAGCACGGGCAACCTGGGCCGAGGTGATTGTCACCTTTTGCTGCGCTGATATATATTTATTTCTCTCATTTGTGTCTCCAAGGAAACACAAGTGTGCAGACACACATGCGCGCACGCACACACACGCATGTACACACATGCAGACACAGGCGTGTGCAGACACATACGCATACACACACACACACACACACACGGTGAAGATGTTGGGGGCTTCAATGTCTCCCCCTCCCTCCACCATCTTGAAATCTTCAAACAATACTTAGACAACACACTGACACCCTCCCTGCATATCGACACATAATGAGCACTATGCTAAGGACACGCGCACACACACACACATGAACTCACACACACACACACACAGGGACAGGTCCCACCTCAGATTTAATGATGCTGTGAACACGTCTCCCAGCCGGTTCAGCCTGCCCTCCTCCTCCTCCTCCTCCTCCTCCTCCTCCTCCTCCTCCTCCTCCTCCCCTCAGGCGAAGGCCTTCATCCCACACCGTACAGCGGCTGATTCACCATTCAATGAGATGGGTGTGGGTGTGTGTTTGGGTGTGTCTGTGGGTGTGTCTGTGTGTGTGTGGCCTGGTGCGTAGCTCAGAGCAGAGCAAGGTGCTTCAAACCTTCGCCGATGCTGATCACGCTGATCACGTCTGCTTGCGCATTACATATGGAACACAGCACACACACACACACACACGTAAACACGTATGCACACAAACACACACACACACACGCACGCGCGCACATGCAAACATTCACCCACACAAATGCAGACGATGACAAAACGGCGAGCAGGGGTTTTGCTCAGGTGGTCCGGTGGGGGGGGGGGGGGGGGGGGGGGGTATATACGAGTGACTAGCCACCCACAAGGACGGATTACCCCCTGGGTCTTTACAGCGCAGAGATCACTCTGTGCTAGTGGTCCTTGGTAAATATTGTCTCTGGGTGTGTGGGTGGTGGTCCACATGTCACAGCTGAGGGGGCCTGCCAAGCGCTTGGGTGGGTGGGTGGGGGGGGGGGGGGGTGGGTGGGGCGGGGGGGGGGGGGGGGAGGGGGGGGTGTGCGTGTGTGGGTTTGTGGATGTATTTATTGGTGTGTTTGTGTTGATGTCTGTATGTGTGTGTGCGGATTTGTGTTTGTAGATGTGTGTGTATGTGTGTTTGTGGGTGTTGTGGAGGAATGTGTGGGTGTGTGAATCTGTGTGGTTGGTTATTTGAGGGGTGTGTGTCTGCATGTATGCACATACTCACACTCACACTCACACGTCAGTACATGTGTTCTTGAGGTTGTTTGTGTGTCTCTGTGTGTGTACAGTTTGGGGGTGGGTGTTTGTTTGCCTGTATGTGTGTGTGTGTGTGGACAATGTGTTCTAGCTAAGGTTGTGTGTGTGTGTGTGAGGTTTGTGTGTGTGTGTGTGTGTGTGTGTACGGTTTGGGGGCGAGTGTGTCAATGCCTGTATGTGTGTGTATGTGGACAAATGTGTTCTAGCTAAGGTTGTGTGTGTGTGTGTGAGGTTTGTGTGTGTGTGTGTGTGTGTGTTCTCGGTGAGGCTGTTTGTCAGTTTAGGGCAGATCGATGTGACTCTAATCTAAAGGCCAGCCATGTGATGGATGACCTCATAGTTAGGGGACCTGCTCCCCACATGTCCAGATGGACACACACACACAGACACACGCATGCACACGCACGCACGCACACACACACACACACACACACACACGCCAGACATACACACGCGCGCACACACGTGCACACGCATGCACACACACACACATGAACACACACGCATGCAAAAAACAAAAAACGAACACAAAACAGCCACTAGATGAGTTATTAACACTGCCCTGAATTTGTGTACTGGTGGGTTTTGAAGGTGAATCTTTTTCCGCTGTATTCCCTGTGTTCACTGACTTAGACGACCCACAGACTAGTGCACAGACGATGTGTGTCAGGGGGTCTTTATTTGGCAGAGCTCACCAAAGGGTCACGGGATGAGAGCTTAGCTGTGAGTCGGTGGGATGAATGCGGGAAACAGGCTGAGCCTCTCGCCTCGGTGTTTGCATTGCGCGTCTGAAATGTTAATGACACCTGTAAGCTACGTTGTACTGGTTCAGTGTGTTAGACTGCACTTCTCTGATTAACATGAACAACTGCTGAATAACCCCCTGACCCCCTGACCTGTGGCTGGTAGCAAGCTTTGGGGCAGTTTCTCCTGGTGGCTTCATGCCTTTTTATTATTTATTCATACACTCGCTGATTGCGCTGCTCTGACAGACATACTCTCTATCGACGTCTGTCTGTCTGTCTCTGTCTTTCTCATGCTACTAGGTTACTAATAAGCAGTACCTAGCCTTCAATGTTGTTCCCGCCCAGCTTACTCAAACAGCCAATCACACAGCTTGATGACCCGGCTACAGCAGGACAGACAGCATCCATCTCCAATACCTTGAGAGGATCAAGATTTGTGTCTCTGTCTGTGTGTTTGCCTTTGCTTCTGTCTGTCTTCTCAGTCTGTCTGTCTGTCCTCTCAGTCTGTCTGTCTGTCCTCTCTCTCTGTCTGTGTGTTTGCCTTTGCTTCTTTCTGTCTGTCTTCTCAGTCTGTCAGCTTTTCTGTCTATTTATCTGTCCTCTCAGTCTGTCTCTCTATCTGTCTTCTCAGTCTCTCTGCCTGTCTGTCCTCTCAGTCTGTCTGTCTATCTGTCCTCTCAGTCTGTCTGTGTACAGCCTCCTCCTCTCTGGACATGTGTTCATGTTGTCCTCTCAGTCTGTCTGTCTGTCCTCTCAGTCTGTCTGTCTGTCCTCTCAGTCAGTCTGTCTGTCCTCTCAGTCAGTCTGTCTGTGTACACCTCCTCTCTGGACATGTGTTCATGTTGTTGTTTTATCTCTCTGCCAGTTCTGCTCTCCTCATCCGTCACTCGAAGCTCCACGCCAGACCCAGGTTCCCTCCCAGAGGAGTGTGTGTGTGGGAGTGTGTGTGTGAGTGAGTGTGTTTGTGTGTGTTTGAGTGTATGTCTGTGTGGTTATGGGCGTGTATGTGTGTGAGTGTGTGTGTGCGTGCTTGTCAGAGAAAGAGTGGATTTGAAAATACATCAAAATCAAAAAGGGTGCATTACCGAGCAGGTGTCTTTCCATCTGCGCTGCTTGTGCTCTTTATCCCTCCCTCTCCCTTTCTCCCTCTCCCCCTCCCTTTCTCCCTCTTCCTTTCTCCCTCTCCCTCTTCCTTTCTCCCTCTCTCTCTTTGTCACTCTCTCTATCTCTTTCCATCTCGCTCTTTATCTCTCTCTCTTTATTGCTCTCTCTTTGTCCCTCTCTCTATCACTCTCTCCATTTCCCTCTCTCTTTGTCCTCTTTCAAACAGACAGACAGGCACACATCCAATTACATATAGCCTCACAGTCACACACACACACAGTCTTACACAGTCTCACACACACACAGACACACACACATACACCACCACTTCATCACATATTCAGGCGAGTGCGTTGGCCACGGCGCAGAGAGACCGGATGGGGTTTTGTTTAAAGAACGAGGGGAGGACGGAGCTGGGGAGACTGGGAGAGAGAGAGAGAGAGAGAGAGAGAGAGAGAGAGAGAGAGAGAGAGAGAGAGAGAGAGAGAGAGAGAGAGAGAGAGAGAGAGAGAGAGAGAGAGAGAGAGAGAGAGAGAGAGAGAGAGAGAGAGAGAGAGAGAGAGAGAGAGAGAGAGAGAGAGAGAGAGAGAGAGAGAGAGAGAGAGAGAGAGAGAATTTATTCACCAGGGACCACAGACAAGAGAAAAAATAAAAACGAAGGAATTCAATTAATTTATAAATGTCACCCCATGGAGCATCAGGACAGTTCATTTTTATTTAGATAACACAAACACGTTGTTTTTATTAATTGAACGATTGACCTTGTCTGAATGGAGGTGTGATTGTTCTTTCTGTGCTAAACTGGGGTGACGGCGGCAGCAGCCCAGAGAGCGCTAGCAGGGCTAACACGTTGCGCTAACGCTACGCTGAATACCTTCACCATTTTAATTAAAAACTCATTTGCCCTTCGTTCAGATGTGAGAATTGTGCTCGTTTGTAAAATAGGATTAATTAGACTACCTGCAACTCCATAAGTCCCCTGGGGAAACCACTAACAACTACACAATTATTTTCTGGGTTTTTACAAGCGGAAACAAAAAACCAAATGCCAGCATTCAGGCAAAACAGCAGGTTTAGAGATAATAAGGGTTAAGGGATTTGTGTTTCTGTACATATATTTAGGCACATGCAAATACAGAGAATAAGGTAGTCGTAAAAATAATGACTAAAGTGATTAAGACCGTGGTCAGTTATTGCATTGGCTGATTCTGTGCGCCTGTGTGTGTGGTTGTGTGTATTAATCTGTGCATGTGGGTCTCTGTGTGTGTGGGTGGGTGCACAAGCGCGTTTGTGTGTGTGTGTTCGCGCATACACCTCCAGTCAGAGCAGGCCATTAAAACGTGTCTGAGAGATAATGAGGGAGTGTGGCAGCAGCTGAGACCTGTCTGTAGGAACCAGCTCAGATAGAGAGGGAGGGAGGGAGGGAGGGAGGGAGGGAGGGAGGGAGGGACGGACGGACAGATAGCGAGATGGAGAGAGAGATGGACGAATGGACAGACAGACACACAGATAATCCTGATGGTTATTTGTTCTCCTAATGTTGGTTAATCTAACTCTGTGTGTGTGTGTGTGTGTGTGTGTGTGTCTGTGTGTGTGTGTGTGTGTGTGTGTGTGTCATGAAGGCAACATCCTGTCCCCTCTTCCTGCTCTTTTCTCTTCTAGCTCAGCTAAAAGCTACACACACACACACACACACACACACGCACACACACACGCACACACACTGATGCGTTGCAGTTACTGGTGAAGCCCCAGTAGAATCAGCAGAGCTTGTCTTCCCTACCAGCCCTTCAGTGGCTCAGCCAGGGCTCGGCTCAGCTCGGAGAACATCCACACAGAGGGTGTGTGCGTGCGTGTTTGTGTGCGTGCTTGTGTGTGTGTTTGTGGGCTCCGCTATGGAGCACAGTCTGAAGAACTTCCTGTCACAGTTTGACCAAACACTACAACCTATAGCTTTGATTGAAGGTAATCTATACAAGACAGCTATACAATAGAATGCTACAAAAGCCAGCATGACTTCCTGCTGACTGCTGATTGGCTGAGGAGGAAGTGGGAGGAGCTGAGGGTTAGTCTGGGGACGCAGAATCCCAAGAGAAGCGACAGCTCTGCACCTGGACAACACACACGCACACCGAACACACGCACGCACACACACGCACATGTACACACAGCCCAGATGTGGTGGCCCACTTTCTAGGCCGCTGCTGTTAACGTCTCAGTGTCAGCCAATCAAACCCCAGCATAGTCCTCCCATGTGTCCCCAGAGCACCTGCGGCCCAATCAGAGCTCAAGCCTTTCCACCGAGGCGTCTGGCATCTCCAGGCTCCGCTTCTCCGTCCCAGCAACCCCAGGTCAGCCAAAGGCCGACCAATCAGATCGCCCCTAGTAACGTCTTACAAAGCCACCCCCAGCACATGACATTACATCATGGTCACATGACAGACATATGGTGTGAGTATCTTACCCATCTAATGCTCTGGTCTGTGAAGGAAATTATAGTAGCACCTCACTTTGTAATCACACACACAACGCCTTGTTTAGTGCAATTATTGCTTACTCAAGTCTCTGTCTCTGTCTCTCTCTCTCTCTCTCTCTCTCTCTCTCTCTCTCTCTCTCTCTCTCTCTCTCAGGTGATTTAAGGAACGGAACAGCACTTAGAAGAACTGTGAACTCAGGAGTCAGACTGAGTCCACGTCTTGATGTGTCCGCTCAACCATGCGTGTGTGTGTGTGTGTGTGTGTGTGTGTGTGTGTGTTAGTGTGTGTGTGTGTGTGTGTGTGTGTGTGTGTGTGTGTGTGTGTGTGTACGTGAGGGACTGTAGCAGACACCTGTTGCTGTGCTTTTATGAGGCTGACCTCACACACACACTCTCTCTCTGCGCTCCAGATGCACACTTAGCGAACGCAGTGTGTTCTAGTGAGACGGAAATATGGTCTGCAGGAGGGCCACCACCACCCTTCTCTTTCACCCCCACCACCACCATCTTCACCATCACTTCCACTCCATCCCCTGTAACACCACCACCATCTCTACCCCACCACCTCCAAGCCTTTCTACGGCCATCAGGTAGTCTGTGCACCAGCCAATCAACACAATGACAGCCTGTTTACCTCCACTGTGGTGGCATGTGGCACCTGGAACCCCCCCCACTCTCCCGCTATCACTCCCCCTCCATCACTCCCCCTCCATCACTCCCCCTTATCACACCTGCCTACTCCTGTCCACCTCCCCTTCCCTGCTCTATTTTAGAGAGCAGATCGTATATCTGCTCTCTCTCCTCTTCCTGCTTCCATCAGGATCTTATCCACCAGCACTCAGGCCGCCCCTCTCTCTCTCTCTCTCTCTCTCTCCCTCTCTCTCTATCTCTCTCTTTCTCTATCTCTCGCTCCACCAACTCTCTCTCTTTTTCTCTATCTCTTTCCACCACCTCTCTCTCTCGCACTCTCTCTCTGTAGGCCTCTGGAAAGTGTCCTCGCCAGACTCCCCTCACATGCTCCCGATCCTGTTGTTGAGGACCCTATTAGCCTTCAGAAGGCCTTCTGAAGGCCTGGGGGTGAGAACAAAGGAAGAGGAGGGAGAGAGGAAGAGAGGACCGGGGGATAAAACATCAAAACAGTGAGGGAAGAAAAGGCCAAGTTGAAGCCATACTTCTAGACTTGCTCACTCCTTATCCAGCACTTCTCCTTGCTCTCGCCCTCACTCTCTCCCTCCATCTCTGTGTTTGAAAGAGCTTTTATTCCACAAATGATCTGCACCCTCATGAATAACCCATGAGTTTCAGAAGCAATGCTTTTCTCTCTCTCTCTCTCTCTCTCTCTCTCTCTCTCTCTCTCTCTCTCTCTCTCTCTCTTATTTATTCCATTCTTTACCTCTGTAAACACACACACCAATCCCTGATCACATGGCCACGCTCGGCTCATTTCCTGCGAGGACACAGCAGAGTAACTGGATTTATCAGCGTGTTGTGTTTTGCTGTTCTGACAGATCTGTTTACGGACCAAAAAGGCGAAAATACCACAGCGCCTCCATCTTGTTTATGCGTGAGCGTGTGGCTGGGAATCTTGCAGCACCCAGCCTGCTGCTGAACATTCCCACTCCATCCATTGCTCCAGCGTAATAGTGATGATAGTTAATAACTCGTCCCGACAAGCTAATGTTTAGCTAATGTGCTTCGCGGATCACGCCGGTTGGCTTTGCGGGCCGTGATGTGTTATTCCTCAGCTGTGTCGCTGTGGGCGGGCAGCGTTAGTTTCCCAGCCTGTGTGTGTGTACGGCAGGCAGCCAGGCCTACAGGGGCCCTGGCTGTGACAGGTTGTTACAGCCAGGCCTACAGGGGCCCTGGCTGTGACAGGTTGTTACAGCCAGGCCTACAGGGGCTCTGGCTGTGACAGGTTGTTACAGCCAGGCCTACAGGGGCTCTGGCTGTGACAGGTTGTTACAGCCAGGCCTACAGGGGCTCTGGCTGTGACAGGTTGTTACAGCCAGGCCTACAGGTTGTTACAGCCAGCCCTACAGGTTGTTACAGCCAGGCCTACAGGGGCTTTGGCTGTGACAGGTTGTTACAGCCAGGCCTACAGGGGCCCTGGCTGTGACAGGTTGTTACATGGTCAATGCGTAATGTGCATGTTAGAAGCGCTGTATTGTAAACCACAGGTCAAGTCCACCAGAGGATTTGTGGCTTGATTGGCCAGAGGTGGTGATGTCATGTCCAGGTCATCACACCTTCTTTTATTTTGCAGGTGTGTGAGTATAATTGTTTTTTTTAAATGTTTTTTAGTTTTTTGTCTGTGCAAAACAATCTCTGTCAGAAATTACGAATACACTGTGTGTTTGTGTGTGTGTGTGTTTGTATGTGTAGTCATTGTCCTTCACAGCCCAGGCAAGAAAGTAAAGCTGCTGCTGATTCTGAATAAATACCCGCACACACACACACACACACACACACACACACACACACACACACACACACACACACACACACACACACACACACACACACACACACACACACACACACACACACACACACACACACACACACTCTGTCCGTCCCGAGAGTATTGCAGGGTGAGGGGTGTTGAAACAGGACGTACATTTCTCGACTGTGAGACAGCCTGCCAGATAGCCGTAGCCGCCTGGTTTTGTGAAAGACAGACGGTCGCATGCAGACCTGCCCATCAGATAGACGGCCTCCTGCTTCATTCACAGCAGCAGTTGCACGGGGGGCAAGCTAATCCAGTTGTCATCACGGCCTGCTTAACACCAATTTAGCCGCTTTGATTGCATGGGTGGGAGCCGTTGCTATGATATCTCTGTCTGCCGGTCGTGAGCATTACATGGCCGTACTGCGATACGCTCAATGGAAACGTCCCATCCTATTCATGTGTAAAGCATAGTCTGTGTGTGTGTGTGTGTGTGTGTGTGTGTGCGAGCGCGTGTGGGAGAGAGAGACAGTGTGCCAGGTGGAGACAGGGTTGCTTGAATTCTGATTAATTACTATTTGTCCCCGGAGCACCTGCTAACGCACACGCTGGCCTGGGTGATACTGGGTGCTACTGGGTGCTACTGGGTGAAATATTCCCAGGCCTGGTGTTTGAGTTGCATTACGGATGCACGCGTCGGGTTCAGAGGCGCACGGAGGCTCTTTCATATGGAAATGTGACCAGAGAAGGCTTTGACCTGCCTCTGCCTATCTGGTACCACATTACACACACACAGCTGTCCCCCCTCTGTCTTCCCCTCGCTCCCTCCATCTCTTTGTAGCTGTGTCTTCCTCTCTGCTCGCTGAATACCAGCGTAACTCCCAGCATCATGACCCACATAGGGGGTCTGTCAATAGTAACGACAGCCGTGCTGTTCTCAGGATTTAAAATTCTGCGTTTGTGCAAATGATGAGGGGAATGAGCTCCGCTACGAGAAAAATGTAAATGTGCTCTGTACCGGGACGGTCGCGGGGAGGAGAGAGAGCACAAGCGAGGTGGTGGCAGGGGCGACGGCGTTTGTCTTTTCTGCCGAGAGATGGAGGTGATGGAGGTGATGGAGGTGATGGAGATGAATGTCAGAGCAGCTCATTGTTTGACTGCCAAGAGAGGCGTGGGGGGCTGATCATGTGTGTCAGCACCTCTTTGTGTGTGTGTATGTATTTGTGTGTGTGTGTATTTGTGTGTGTGTGTATTTGTGTGTGTGTGTGCATGTATGTGCGTCCGTGATACTGTGTGTATAATACTGTGTGTGTGTGTGTGTGTGTGTGTGTGTGTAATTATATGCATGCTCAGGGCTCCAACAGCAGGATCCATCGTCTGTACACCTTCTGTCTGAGGAGGAGGAGAGAGGAGGATAGGAGAGGGAGAGGGGAGAGAGAGGGGAGGGAGAGGGGAGAAGAGGAGAGAGGAGAGAAGCGACTCAGAAAGGAGTCTGGTAAGGACACCATCGTAACGACCCTGAAGATGGAAAATTAAATCATTTGGGAGGAAGGTGTGGAAGTGTGAAGTAGATGATCACACTGTTGGAAGAGAGGGTGGGTGGAGGGAGGGAGGAGTGGAGGGAGGGGGGAGGGATGATAGTGAAGGAGAGGGAGGGGGAGTGGATAAGGAAGAGGTATAAAAAAGAGTCAAGGAGAGGGAGTGTGGAAGGGATGAGGGGAGGGAATGATAGCTAAGGAGAGGGGGGAGAGGTTAAGGAGGGGAGGGAGTGATGTGAGACAGAGGTAAGGAGAACAGGGAAGGAAGGAAGGGGCGAGGAGATATGTGGGGCGGGGGGAGACTGATACGACCA
>JACYXH010000010.1:240000-247500 GCA_026745465.1 Lota lota | reverse complement strand
CAACTCTAGATGGAGGCTTGGCAGCTATACTTGCTGGAATTGGGATTCCTCGAATTTGAGGACAAAGGAAAGGAAAAGTTATGGGATGGACACTGAGCTGCATCCGGAAAACACATTTTGATTTGCGATACTTTGGCAACGCATGAAACTTGTCTGCCAGCATATTTGTGGCGCTCCGCTATCGACATCATTTGTCCTCAGCAGACGTTCTGGAGAGGAAACCCGGACCATGAATAAAGCTTTGGGAGATGAGGTCACCGCTGGAGAGTGGTGCAGCTGTGGAGGGTGGAGGGTCTCCAAACAAGGGACACATAATCCTTCTCCCTCACTGACTCTCTGTGTCTCTCGCTCTCTCTCTCTCTCTTATTCTCTCGCGCACTTACCTACGAGCGTTGCTGAGAACGCACGCGGGTTATCTCTGGTCCCAGACAGACGTCGGTGTGTGTGAGTGTGTGTGTGCTCTCTGTGTGTGTGTGCTCTGTGTGTGAGTGTGTGTGTGCTCTGTGTGTGCGTGTGTGTGAGAGTGTGTGTTTAAGGCTGGTTTGCATGGAACAGGACTTGGCGTTGGCAAACAGGACCAGTTTCCATGCCTTCAACAAATGTGCCAAATATTTGTGTGTGTGTGTGTGTGTGTGTGTGTTTAATACAAGCGCAACGGCTGCTCTGGATGGGAAACCACCCAGCTTTTACACACAAACACACACGCACACACGCACACATGCACTCACACACGCACACATGCACTCACATACACTCACATGCACACATGCACTCATACACACTCACATGCACACACGCACACATGCACGCACACACACACGTATGCAGATATGCAGGCAACACATGGAAGCGATAACAACAGCTTGAAACGCCCGACTCGGATTAAAAGCTTGTGGTTGTCGCTCCTCAGAGCTGCTGTTTGTGTGTTTGTGTGTGTGTGTGTGTGTGTGTGTGTGTGTGTGTGTGTCTGAAAGAGAGAGAGAGAGTGTGTGTGTCTGAAAGAGAGAGAGAGTGTGTGTGTCTGAAAGAGAGAGAGAGTGTGTATGTGTGAAAGAGAGAAAGAGTGTGTTTGTGTGTGTGAAGGAGAGAATGTGTGTGTGTGTGTGTGTGAAAGGGAGAGAATGTGTGTGTATGAAAGAGAGAGAATGTGTGTGTGTGTGTGTGTGTGTGTGAAAGAGGATAGGTATGTATCTGAGTGTGTTTGTGTGTGTGTGTGAGTGAAAGAGAGAGAATGTGTGTGAGAGTGTGCGTGTGTGTGTGTGTGTGTGTGCTTGGGGTTTTTAGGATTTGGGGGTTCGGTTCCTTGCTTGCGGCTCCCTCCTGGTAATTGGGGCCAATGGAGCAGAAAGTAAGGATGAGCCCGGGAGAGGATGGGACTCCGAGCATCCCCCCAAAAAACCTCTGCCCTGATTGGCTTAGCATGAGCATGGAGCTTTGTGTGTGTGTGTGTCCGTGTGTGTGTGTGTGTGTGTGCGTGTGTGCGTGTCTGTGTGTGTGCGTGTGCGCGTGTGTGTGTGCGTGTCCGTGTGTGTGCGTGTGCGTGTGTGAGTGTGTGTGCGTGTCCGTGTGTTTGTGTGTGTGTGCGTGTGTGTGCGTGCGTGTGTGTGTGTGTCTCCGTGGACCAATTAGACGAGGCGTTCCGGTCCCCAGGTGTGACGGTCCTCCCGGTAATAGGTTGTGATTGGTGTGTGTACTTGCTGTGCGTTTCTCCACACACGTGTCTGTGTGTGTGTCCGTGTGTGCGTGGTGTTTCTGTGTTTAGATGAAGTTAATAATAATTGTATGTAGCCACCATGTCAGCTGGGCGGTGGCTAATTTAGCACAGACCACAGCCGCCGCCGCCGCCCCCACACACACATGCTTCATCCATGCTAATAGATTCAGCTCCCGGTGCTCACCCCAACATCGCGTACCCCCAGAACATTGCTTTCCAACTAGGTCACGATGAGAGAGAGAGAGAGAGAGAGAGAGAGAGAGAGAGAGAGAGAGAGAGAGAGAGAGAGAGAGAGAGAGAGGGAGAGGGAGAGGGAGAGGGAGAGGGAGAGGGAGAGGGAGAGAGGGAGAGGGAGAGGGAGAGGGAGAGGGAGAGAGATGGAGAGAGAGAGGGAGATGGAGAGAGAGAGAGAGGGAGATGGAAAGAGAGAGAGGGAGATAGAGAGAGAGATGGAGAGAGAGAGTGAGATGGAGAGAGAGAGAGAGGGAGATGGAAAGAGAGAGAGGGAGATAGAGAGAGAGAGATGGAGAGAGAGAGGGAGATAGAGAGAGAGAGAGTAAGATGGAGAGAGAGAGAGAGATGGAGAGAGAGGGAGGGAGAGAGGGAGATGGAGAGAGAGAGAGAGAGAGGGAGAGAGGGAGATGGAGAGAGAGAGGGAGATGGAGAGAGAGAGAGAGGGAGATGGAAAGAGAGAGAGGGAGATAGAGAGAGAGATGGAGAGAGAGAGTGGGAGAGAGAGAGAGAGAGAGAGGGAGATGGAAAGAGAGAGAGGGAGATAGAGAGAGAGAGAGGGAGATAGAGAGAGAGAGAGTAAGATGGAGAGAGAGAGAGAGATGGAGAGAGAGCGAGCAGTGAATTGAGAGTTATAAGATATAGTGGAAGCCGTGTAGAGGCTGATTATGGTGTAAATCCTGTGCACAGAGTTTATGTCAGCAGTGACATCATCGTCTAGATTCATTGGCTCAGAGGAACGGAGAGTTTAACTGCATCCACAACAACTAGCTGTCTCCTAAATCATCACATCGGTTGAGTAGCGCTGGGTGCTAAATACTGACACTAAAAAGAACCGTAAATATCGTTATGTTTCATTTATTCAGCCACATATTTTACTTAATACTCTTTGATCATCTTGGCGAGGGGGTTGGTCACACATAATCCCTCCCCCCCTGGGACTTTTTCATTGCCTTTCATTTTATGGATTTCCTTTGAATTCTTCACTTTTGGTCAAATATAATAAGAAAATGGGACATTCAATTCAGACAGATGATGCCCTAAAAAGTGAATTATATAGGAATGAGGGGTATAGACAGAGTGATGAAGAGGGGAAGGAGAGAGAAGGGGAAGACAAGAGGAAGATGTGCGACAGGACTTGAACCCACTCAAGGGAAACCCAAATGCTTCCTCGAATGAAAACGTTCAATAATTCATCCAAACGCATGCTGACTCAAGACACACACACGCACACACATCTGCATACACACACACACACACATCTGCATACACACACACACACACACACATACAGTAGGTAGACGTGCACAAATGCATTTTTAAGAATAACTCAGTGTCACGCGGCCTTTTACAGCAGACAGACAGACATGGCTGTAGGGTGACGTTTGTATTATTCACCAGCTTCTGAACTCTGCAGGACCCTTTCCTCTCTGACTGTCTGCACATGTGGACACACACACACACACACACACACACACACACACACACACACTGGGGGTCTAGGTTAGTGTGTACTAGTGTGTACTTCCTACCACATTAGTATGAGGTGAGTGGGAGGACAGTGTGGAGAGACAGTATGTTCCTCCCGAAATCCACACACACACACACGCTCATACACATACATACACACACATGTACACACACACGCACACACGCACGCACTTGGATGGCTT
The DNA here is from genome assembly GCA_026745465.1 of Lota lota. NCBI lineage: Eukaryota > Metazoa > Chordata > Actinopteri > Gadiformes > Lotidae > Lota > Lota lota. Next base: position 243,882 of record JACYXH010000010.1, on the reverse strand, counting down.
GAGCAGATGATAGCTGGTTGATGGTTTGAGATTTAACCCTAAACACACCAACCTCTGGTTTGGCCCTCTGGTTTGGCCCTCTGGTTTCGACATCTGGTTTGGCCCTCTGGTTTGGCCCTCTGGTTTCGCCCTCTGGTTTGGCCCTCTGGGTTCGACCTCTGGTTTCGCCCTCTGGTTTCGACCTCTGGTTTGGCCCTCTGGTTTGGCCCTCTGGTTTGGCCCTCTGGTTTGGCCCTCTGGTTTCGACCTCTGGTTTCGACCTCTGGTTTCGACCTCTGGTTTGGCCCTCTTCTTCCAGAGCTATATCGCTATAGGCATGCTTTAAAAATGCACTGACCTGTATTAGGTATTGAAGCGTGTTGTTGTGTTGATGACTTTGGCCCCTGGTGGCGGCGGTGGGCGTTGCGTGCAGAGACTCTAGCAGGGTTGTCCCCAAGTCGAGAAACAAGCAAGCCGAACGGAAAACAAAGTCGCTAATGTTTTGCCCTGTGATGTAAATGTTTGTGTCGAGTTGGCCAAGATCCACTGAACAGTGGGAACAACGCACACACACAGACAGACAGACAGACAGACAGACACACAGACACACAGACACACACACACACACACACACACACACACACACACACACACACACACACACACACACAGTACCGAAGCAGCCCCATTGCTCTGATTACAGCCAAAAAGCCCACCTTCAATTCATAAATGTCAAACATAACACACTTACAGCCTACCCACGGCCCTGCAAGAATATCATTGTGCATTTCAGAGGATGAAAAACAATACTATTTTATTTATGCAACTCTGGCCTGTAGATTGTTATTATGCTAATGTTATTGTGGATGTGCTGTTTTAGCAAAGGTGCCATCTTAGCTTTTCATGAGCTGAAGAGGAACCGCGGTGAAGCACAATGAGCAGCAGAATAATCAATGCTAAACTGTTTACCAAAACCGCTCACATGGCGTTTCTCCCTCTCATTATTTGATCACAGCGGTATTTTGCATTCGAAACGAAATGAAATATGAAACAGAGGACTGTGAAATGGTAATGAGTAACTAGAGTAGGCAATGGGCTTCATCTCACCAAGCCCCTGCTGGGGGATTGTGTGTGTGTGTGTGTGTGTGTGTGTGTGTGTGTGTGTGTGTGTGTGTGTGTGTGTGTGTGTGTGTGTGTGTGTGTGTGTGTGTGTGTGTGTGTGTGTGTGTGTGTGTGTGTGTGTGTGTTTGTGATTGATATATAGAGAGCGAGATAAGAGTGAAGAGAGGGAGAGATATAGGAGTGAAGAGAGAGAGAGAGATAGGAGGGAGAGAGATAGGAGGGAAGAGAGGGAGAGAGATAGGAGGGAAGAGAGGGAGAGATATAGGAGTGAAGAGAGAGAGAGAGATAGGAGGGAAGAGAGGGAGAGAGATAGGAGGGAAGAGAGGGAGAGAGATAGGAGGGAAGAGAGGGAGAGATATAGTAGTGAAGAGAGAGAGCGATAGGAGGGAAGAGAGGGAGAGATATAGGAGGGAAGAGAGGGAGAGATATAGGAGGGAAGAGAGGGAGAGATGTAGGAGGGAAGAGAGGGAGAGATGTAGGAGGGAAGAGAGGGAGAGATGTAGGAGGGAAGAGAGGGAGAGATATAGGAGGGAAGAGAGGGAGAGATATAGGAGGGAAGAGAGGGAGAGATATAGGAGGGAAGAGAGGGAGAGATGTAGGAGGGAAGAGAGGGAGAGATATAGGAGGGAAGAGAGGGAGAGATATAGGAGGGAAGAGAGGGAGAGATATAGGAGGGAAGAGAGGGAGAGATGTAGGAGGGAAGAGAGGGAGAGATATAGACGGGAAGAGAGGGAGAGTTTGCCTTGTGTTTGTGCTGTGAGTGACGGCCGGCCTGACCTATGGATGCTATGGACACTTGTCTTCCCACGCAACACCCCCCAGGACCTCCTGCTCACCGCAAGCCTGATTTATGACACCCTAAAGGCTTCCCCACGCCCGTCTGTCCGTCCGTCTGTCTGCCTCTCCCCTCCCTCTTTCCATCCATCTCCCCCCACACAAAGACAACCATCCTTCACAGGGGAGAATAGAAGAGAGAGAGAAAAAATGGCTCCCGTCATTCCCCCTCCCCCCCCTCCCCCCCCGAGGGGAGGACATCAAACAAAGGGAAGCCACTCGCATGTTATTGTCTTTTACCCCACTGAGACCATTTCTCTCTCTCTCCCTCTCTCGTTCTCTCTCCCTCTCCCTCCCTCTCTCTTTCTCTCTCCCTCTCTCTCCCTCTCACTCCCTCTCTCTTTCTCTCCCTCCCTGTCTCTCACTCTCCCTCCCTCTCCCCCTCTCTCTCTCTCTCTCTCACTCTCTCCCCCTCTCTCTCTCTCTCACTCTCTCTCTCTCACTCTGTCTCTCTCACTCTGTCTCTCTTGTCGTCCTCGATCCTCTCTCCTCCACACATCCATCTCCCCCCCCCTCCCCCCCCTCCCCCCGTATTTGATGGGGAGGTACGTCTCTTTCCATCTATATTTTATTAAGTTCCCCATTTTGACAGGGGCCTTTTCAGGGGGCCGCCCTGTCAAAACAGGGAGATGAAGAGCGGGCGAGTGAGAATAAAAAGAGAGAGAGAGATATTTTTGTGAAAAAAAAATTCCCCTCCGCTGGGAGGTGTTCATCTGGAGAGTTGGACAGGTGTGTTCCAGTCGGTTCTGTCAGACCCCCCCCCCCCCCCCCCCCCCACACACACACACACACACACACACACACACACACACACACACACACACACCACACGTTAAAGAGCACCCCATGATGATGACTAGACACGTGCCCACGCCAGCCTCCCGCGTCCCGGGCGTGTCAGGGATCCACTCGGGTGTCTGGGCCGCGCTGACCAGGCTCGTTGTGGAACAGGGAAAACGCTCCGGTCCGTTCCAGCGAGTGTGCGCCGGGTAAACGCTTTCCCGTGTGTTCTGCGTCGAAGCCGCACGTCCAACCGACGTAAATCTCCACAAGGTCACGGAAGAGCACATTCCTTTTTGTTGATAATTGATGTTCCTTTTCTCGGAGCGAGAATTCTTTCTTAAGCTCCCTCTCTCCCCCTGTCTCTCTCGCTCTCTCTCTCTCTCCCTGTCTCTCTCGCTCTCTCTCTCTGTCTCTGTCTCTCTCTCCCTCTCTCTCTCTCCCTCCCTCTCTCTCTCTCCCTCTCTCTATCTCTCTGTCTCTCTCTCTCCCTCTCTCTGTCTCTCTGTCTCTCTCCCTCCCTCTCTCTCTCTCCCTCTCTCTCTCTTCCCCGTCTCTCTCTCTCTCTGTCTCTCTGTCTCTCTCCAGTAGCTTGGAGACAAGGACCTTGAAGGGTAGGAGAAGATATCTTGCTGAAGTCTATTCATTCCCCCCTAGACCTGATCCTGCCATGCTTTTGTACCGTGTACGTTTTTCACTATGAAAATCCATGTAATAAAATGCATGTGAGCAATGAATTCAATCTTCCAGTTTCCATGGAGATGAATCCAAACTCATTGATCATTGGTTTCCAACTGGTAAATGTGCGCTGGACAATTTCAAGGGCCATACAATTGTCTCGAAATGGTTTCTGTGCAGTATACCCTCAAAGTAAATTTGGCTGTCAGTCACCAACATACCGTTGTTTATAGCTGAGTTTGAGTTTATTATGACATATGTTTTAATTTCAGTGGCTGTTGAAAGACTCAGATATCAGATCTACATGTTATGTTAGAGTGGGGAGGATGGGACTTCATTCCTCAGTCACAGACTGGTTATTAAAGAGCAGAGAATCCAGAACGGCATCGTACTGCAGCTGAGCCAGAGTTGGTTTACCGCTCTGATTCACAGACGCTCTGTAGAGAAGTGTTCAGCTCGAGAATATTGAACATCAATCTGAGGATTATT